>JABUQX010008348.1:32500-40572 GCA_015478945.1 Trachelipus rathkii
ATTACTTATATTTTTAGGAAAATATTGTACCACACCGGACTACCAGAATGATATTTTCTGGTTGTCCTTTAGTTGCTACTAGATCTACCTGAAAAATATCACTCTACCATCATGTATTTAATTTCGAAAATATTTCGAATTTTGGTATATAAAAATTGATGTAGTATGCTTATAAAGTATAAAATACAAATTATAAAAAATTAACACCCAAAATTTATATTACAATTAAAATTTATTTAAATTATTTATCTTCATTATTAGTAAAATTTTTAAATTTTTACTTTTGATAAAAAATTTAAGAAAAAATTATCAGTTAAATGTATCAGTTTTTTTGTTTTTTTTGAAATCAAATAATGTTTCTACTTAGTGAAAATTATTCAAAAGAAAAAATTTATAAAAAACATTTAAAAAAAAATCTAAATGTATAATTTTGTGTATATATTTTCCAAGCATGTATGTGAAAGATTTAAAAATGTCTACATACGTATATATAGGTCAATATAGAAATTATTTATGTAAAACAATAATTTTATTTTAAAATACAGTAATATATAAAAAAAAAAAGATAAAAATATTATAGAAACGTTTAATTATGAAAAATCAATTTAAAAATATATATGAACTTGTCAATCGATATTTGAAAGTTCTCTAACAACTTCTAATATCTTCAAACCAACCAAATTAACATGCGTCTTTTAAGGTAAGAGATGTAAAAGGTCGCACATGCGAGAAAAAGTAAGACTCCATAATACAAAGTTACGATTAAGGTAACTTTCAAAAGTATTTTAAAAGTAATTTAAGTTACTTATGGGAGCTTTAAAGTTACAAAGCTTGATACTTTAATATAATAAAAAGTTGATAATGCTATAACGTATAATAACTTGATGAAATGATATAAAGTAACTTAAGCGATGATGCAATAATATTAATATACATTACCTATATGATATAACAATGTAACAAAGTAATATTAAAAAAGTTGAGGACGTTATTAATTTATTATATAGCTCTTAAATCTCAATAATTTTAATATGTACTCAATAAAAATAAAAGATATTTTTTTTCTTCATAAAGAAACTATGTCCCACAAGTAATTTAAAATCTTGGTTAAACGTGATAAGTTGAAATATTAAAAAGGACAAAATATAATGAGACAATAATATTGAATATTTTGAGACTGTAAAATAAAGCTTTGTGTATGTGTGTGGGAGAAAGATTTTTATATCTTGAATGATAAAAAAAATACGGTGGTTGAAATGCAATGGAAATTCTCTATTCTATTGTATATTTAACAAACATAGGTGTGAATTACAGGAATGACGGATTATGATGTTAATCACTGGAAACCCCTTCACTTTGACAAAAATATACCAATAATTAATTTTCACCAAGTTTAACTTACTACTGATTATAATACTCTTATAATAACATCTAATTCAGTATAACATAAGTCTTAGGAGAATAATACAAACTGCAGAGTAAATGAGGGCAAGGTTTCCCTGTATTTTTATACTATAAAGAGATAGAACTGTCATTTGAGTTTCGTTGATAGTCAGCCGCAAAAATGAATGAGTTAAATTATCAGTGTGAGGTAAAGGTACATCCACATATTTTCAGACTAAACCTTTTCATCTATCGCAATCGAATGAATGGTTAAGTTCTGTGAACTGATCAAGGTCACCTCTCATTTGCGAGATTGCAATGAAATGAACACCTATAAGCATTTCCACTTTTAAAAATCGAAAGTGAATCTTTGGAAGAATATTTTTCAAATTCTTGAACAATGAAACTAATTAGAAATAAGAAACGTAAACAAAATCAGTTAAATCACTAGTATGAATACCATGTTTAAAAAAATATGCCAAAAATGGTGTTTGTGTATTTGAACATTTAATGGCAATATCACTGTACCTAAAAATTTTAATCCTCCAAAAAGATAAATAAAAATAATAGAACTTTGTAATATCTTCCTTGAATTTACAAATAAATACTAATCTGTAAAAGAAAGCTGAAACTCAAGATAGAAAACTACTTACAGAAAAATTTATTTTATAAAAGTAAGATATCGTTTTTTGGCATCGACTTAAGGGCAAAAATATTCATTTCGTTAGATATTATATTGTTAAATAAATATTTAAAAATGAAGAAAAAGATCAGAAGATAAACCTTCAAAAGGAGAAGTAAAAAAAAAAAATCATCAACAAATCCTCGAGTACCAAACAAGAAATACTAATCTTATCACACTAACTCTATAAAATCTTAGCTATTAAATTGTTAAATCTTAAAACAATAATTGATCAACACCAAAAATTAATTATCACATCATGAATAAAAACAAAAGGAAAATACCAATTGTAGCAACGCCACGGAATAATAAAAAAAAAATAATAAAAAAAGCCAATATATAACAGCATTCATGTAGTTATGTAGTTGAATTATAAGAAGTGGGTTATCGAAGCAGTTCATCTTAAGGAAGCAGATATTTCTGAAAATGAATAAGAATATATCTTTGTATTTTAAAAAATATATCCTAATACTTTAAGTAAAGGAATTCTGACTTCCATTGCGGGTCCAATTAGAGATAAACAGTACGGGACCATATCAAATACACAATCGAAAGAGCTATCTGTTAACTGCAGATCTTTTGGTTGATGTGTTGCAGCATTTAACACACTCAATCAGAATATCCCTTAGAAAAATTTTCATCAAGAGGTGGACTGTCAGCAGCTAGTGTTTTGAGGGATATCAAGAGGTTAAAATTGCATCCTTAACTTTCATGAATTGAAAGATCGAGAAAATGAAAAAAGTTTAAGGTAATGCTCAAATGTGGTTGGAAATGTAAATGAAACGGATATAATCCTGCATCCAGGTTGTAGGAAGTCATTTTCAACATTTTCTGTAACAATACACATATATCTCATTTGTCTCCTCCTTCATATGCATCTTTAACTAAGTTTAAATGCATATTTACACTAGTGGGGTGCATCCTTTTTGAAACATCTAATATATTACCACCGCAAACCCTGCATTATTTCTTATAAAATACAGGTTTGCTTCTCCATTTTATAAAATCAATTTGGTTAAAACAAAGTTTTATTATTTAGTCTAAAACCATTCCTGAAATTCAACCTTTAAATAGAAAGATTGGGCTAGATTTATTCTAGCTCTAGTGTTTTGTGTTAATAAATGTGAAAATTTTATTTTCATATTAATTTGCATATATATAGTTACGTTCTTTTAGTTGTATTAACTATAAATTTATATTTCCGTTAACACAGTGCATTTAAAAATTAATAAAATTATTATGATATATATGTCTCACATGCCTATTAATAATAATAATAATGATAATAACAACAATATAAAAGTAAAGACAGTAGAAGTAGTAGAGAATAAATATTAGTAATAGCAGTAGAGGAAGTAATAGTATTAGGAATAGCAGTGGTTACAACACCAACAGCGACAAAAAATAAAAATCAAAGCGATATGGCCAGGAGGTCTTACAACATTTTGAAGAACATTTCCTACGCAAAGAGCTAAAACAGAAACCGGGTGAATGCCAAGGGTAAAAATTAGCCAACAATTTAATATATAAATATATTAAAATAACATTAAAGTAGATTCAAAAACTAATCAGTTAGTATATAGAGGGGTCTTTATTGGTCTATGTACCTTAATGTATACCGCTATGTATATAATATATTTATGAAAGTTAACTAACTCTAGATTTGAATTAATACCTTGCCTGTAGAATTAAAAATATTGGTACAATATAGGGAAAATATATGAATAAAATTATTTAAGAAGTCAGTTTAGCTTTTGATTTATAGGTCAACATTTTAAACTACCATTGTGTATTTTTATTGTATTCCTAATTTATTGTATCATGATATCGACGCTTAATTAGATAGCAATAACAACTTAAAATTAAGTTATTTTATATCCAATTGTCATTCAAATTATAAGTAACATTTCTTATGCGATGCAATGGTACAATATAAAAATATCTCTATTTTGTTTTCTTATGATACTCGCATATAAAGTTTTGTATCCATGATATGAAGAGTTATATTTCCATCATATTCCAGATTAAATCCAAAATGTTCCAATTCAAACTCTAAGGGATTCTGATGATATTATACAATATATATTACGAACCGATACCATATATGTTCACGGTCTTATGGTAAGAGATTAAAGATCACTTGAATTTTCATGAACTTTATGAAAAAGAAATGTTCAACATATAAAATTACGATAACTTAATTTATTACTTTCCCAAATGTAGGTTATATAATGCATCAAACTTTTATTTTATCTTGGTGAAAAAAATAAATAATAATAAAATAAAGGTTTAGTTTAGATGTCATCTAATCTGAGATGTGTTAAAGTTAGAGATGTGCTACCGTCTCCCAAACTGAGCTGTACTAAATTAAGTATTGAGATGCGCTGATATCTAATTTAAATTGTGCTTCTAACTTTTGATGGGCAAAAACGAGTGACTTAATAATGGTGAAATATATACATCAACCCAAGTGTGGAACTAAGCACATGGTGGCAATGACAGGAGTTGAAAGGAGAAAGGAAATAAAAGGAAGAATAGGTATAAAATAAAAGATAAAAGGAAAGAAAAAGAAAGAAAAAGGAGTACTTGAAAAGAAAGATTAAGAAAATAGAAACAGAGATTGAGAAACTGGCCTCAATTGTGATTGAAACAAAAAAAATCAACAAAAAGCAAAAATAGTTGGCAACTTTATGCTAAGTTAAGGTCAATTTTCTGAGGAGGAGGATATGAGCAGTGAGAAAGCAAAAAAGTGTTTGCTAAGCCCTTTCATGTCATATTGAAACGGAGTGACAGTTGTAAGCCATTTTTATTACCTAAGACTAAATTCTTCAAAGGAGTGTGTGTGTCTTGTGCAAATTTCGGCAAAAATAATCAGTATATAGGAACAATGATCCTATAATAATTATTAAACTGACCTACAAACATCGAAGCAGGTGAAGATGAACCGAAGTTTGTAAAGGGAAGATTACATTGTTAATCAGAAGAGTCAAAAAAAAAAAGGTTGTTAAAGGAATACAAACGAACCAATCTTGAGAATTAAGGGTTTAATTAAAAAGGAGTGAAGGAAAGGTTCAGCGATGCGAATGGATTTAAGAGGAAAAGGGAAACACATTCAAATAAAAACCTATTAAACACTTATTCACATTGAAAGTCGGGAATAAAAACGAAAGGAAATATTCAACAATCTTTTCATATTTCGGGGAAGGAATTTAAATATTTTCATATCATTTTTACACACAATGAAATAAAAATATTATTTTATATTATTACATGGATCAAGTAAAGATAAAGACACCCAAATCGATGAGGAATTAGATTTCAATAATTAATTAATTCTGTGAAGCTACTTATCATATTTTCAACTTTTAATTATTATTGATACTTTAATTTTGTAAAACTATTTTAAAATTTCGCTTTAGTATAATTATTATGGAAATCTCGGCCAATAGGAGAATTCTGGCAACTCATCAATTTGGGTGTCATTATTTTTACCTCCAAACGCTTTCTATCCTCGTTTATAAACCAACCTGTTGTTCCACACAAGCTCTCAATCAAATATATATAAAGGTGGAAAAACACCTCATATCTCTAATTACCTACATTATTTAATTCGCAAGAAACTATCCTAAACCAAAAATATCCCAAATCCCAAAATATCCCATCCCAAATATCCAAAATTTCATCCCAAATATAAAATTACGATTTTCATCCTACACTTAAATTGCAACAAATTTTTTTTATTGATAACAAAACTATCTTGATCGCGTTAGCAAATCGATCTTTTTAAGTATAAGGCATGCCAAACAAACCTTTAATTAAAGAAAATTTAGAAGTTTTAAATCATTTATATATCCTAAACAGAAAGAATAATATCTTCAAACTCTACCTTGGAAGTGCACAATAAATACATATTTAAGAGACCACAAAAAAAAAATTAGTTCCACACATATTATTGGTGGACTACCTCACAATACTTTTGATCTTATATTACTCCTGCTACCATGTAAATGTATATCTTATGTGGCAATCTAAGATATCGGTTAATATTTCAAAGTGTACAGACTATATACGAGATCCTATCTTATATTTGAACATCTATCATATAAGATACTCAATTTCATTTCAATAGACAGTAACAATTGTACAGACTATTTACGAGATCCTATCTTATATTTGAACTTCTATCATATAAGATACCCAATTTCATTTCAATAGACAGTAACAATTTTGTAAAATTATTAAACTTGGATATCTAATATTCAATAGGTAACTACTATTCACTGTACACGTATGTTAAATTAATAATTAAGAAACAATGCTAACCATGTCAATACAATTTTCTTTATCTACCCTTTCATAGAAGTTTACAATGGTTCCATACAACTGCAAGGCGCACACACACACACACACACACACACAATCAAATAAAGGTTTAAGCAGATATGGGTGAAAATAAATATTCGATAACACAAACATCCAATATATATATATATATATATATATATATATATATATATATATATATATATATATATATATATATAGCAAAGTAGTAGTATATTATTATGCTGCTATTAGTTGCTGGTTAAGGTTGGTTAGCTAAGTTAAGATATTATATGGTTATATGTTGGTTATTATATATATTAAGCATATATATATATATAAGGTTATAATAGTATGGTATATATATATAGCAAAGATAATAAAAGATATATATATACAAGGCTAAGGTTACATATTAAGGTTAGCAGTTGAAGATATATATATATTATATTATACTAAGGCTGTTGCTGGCTATTGTTGTTGTTAATAATCGTATATACTAAGGTTGGTTGTTATGGTTGCTTCGCTGTTGAGCAGTTAGCATGCCATGGTTATTGTATTGATATATGCTGGCTGCTATTATTATTACATATTATTATTATTGCTAGAAAATATAGTATATTTAGCTAAGTGTTGGGAATAGATTGGTAAAGTGTTGGTTATATTATTACATTAAAATTAAAAAGATTTAGAATTAAAGTGTTGGGAAAAGATTTGGATTATGGGTTATATATAATAGTTAAAGATGTTGGAGTTAGTTATGTTATGTTAAGGCTGGCTACATATTATACAATATACATGGCTATTGCATATATTTATATATGCTATTATATATATGATATACATACATATTGTTAGAATATATATGCTATATATTATTGCTATTGTATATATATATATATATATATATATATATAAATTTCTTGATATATATATAAATATAATATAATATATATATATATATATAGTATATATTATTATATTACGATGAGAATACATATATTTAATGTTACATATATTTACACGCAAACCATAGGGGGTGAAAACATATATGGTATGGGTTGTTATTAAGTTATATATATATATATATGCTATATTATGTTATATATAAATATAATTTAAGACGTTGAATATTGTCAAGAACATATGGATATAAAGTTTTACATACTAATATTAAGTAGTATATATATATGTAGCATATATATATATATATATATATATATATATAGAATCATTCAAACAAAGAATATGAAAAGAATGGTCATGATGGCCAAAATGCATTGTAGTTTACCTGATTGTGATTAAAAAATAAATTTAAAACCCTGAATTGTGAAAAATGTTACAATTATATAAGTAAAAATCATTAGTAGTAGTAGTCGTAGTAGAATAATACACACACACACACACACACACACATAATAATAATAATAATAATAATAATAATAATAATAATAATAATAATAATGTAAAATTATTTATATTAGTTATTAAAAAAAACGTGTGATTGTGGTGGATGCAAAAAAAAATTTGTAGGAACTGTATAGTAGTGATAAAAGTAAAATATAATGGTAGATTATGACGTTGTTGACCCATTTACTGAGGGATGGTTATGATATTAATGGTAAATGAGAAAATGAAAGATAAGAGGGAAGCGGGGAGACACCCAAACCCATGGAACGAGTCG
>JABUQX010008349.1:0-27500 GCA_015478945.1 Trachelipus rathkii
TCAAACAATTAAGCATAAAAATAGGTGTCTTGGGAAAGTTGTAATTAAGAATAAGTGTAGGAAAAAGAAAAAATTAAGTGGTTTTGAGAAAACATTTTTTACTGAGTTGTACTTCCTTTACTACTAACGCGCTTCTGTGACAAATATCTTATCTACACTCAAAATTAAATCAATATTTTATAAAAAATACAGCGAATGAGATTGTTAGAAAATGTAAGGAAGTATAACGCAAGAAAATACATAAAAGCCTGACGCTCTTTAAAGAGAAAAAGATTGACAGCGCTCTCAAGAGTTTCATGGAAGAATCCTATAATGCCTTTTCTAAGTACTTTTGTCCACTGACCAGAACTAATTTTATTGCGCTTAAGCGGAGACAGCCGATCCTAAAAACCTCCAACTTTTGGGAAAGGCATAATTAAAATTTCTTTTTTTATTCATTAAATTAGTTGGAAAATTTCCATCCTGCATCAGTTAATGGTGGGATTATTTTGAGTTGCCGAAATGTCTATGAAATGACTATATAGAGTTTGGCTATTTTCTTGTCCAAAAATTGCAATTAAAGATCAAATATCATCTCCTATAAAACTTATAAATATGATATATTTTGAATTTTATTAATTATTATTATGTAATTATTTGTATAGGAAATATGCTAATTTTTTTGTATTTTATCCAACCGTCCAAACCAAAGGCGTCCAGCTTTTCCTCCGTCAAAAAATGGAGTCAGAGCACGGCAATCCTGGATTTAAATTTTTTTTAAGTGAATAAATTTTTTTACAAAAGTGTTGTGAATAATTTTCTGGAATAGTGCGTTGACTATATTCGGTTCCTTCACTTTATTCTTTGGTAATGATAATTTTTTGGCAAGTATAATATTAAATTTGGTGAAGTTAAATAACTTTGAAAACTGATAAGAACAATTTTAAAGATATGCAGAATCTTAGTCGGAGTTGGATCCTGGGTACTTTTCGCCATGGTTTCAAGACAATTTTTTATTAAGTGTGTAAATATTACTTGCCCTGCAAAAGATGAGCTGATACATTTGTCGATTAGTGCAGAAGTATCTGTGGTGCAGCTGCAAAATATAGTCTGAGCGCGAATCTTGGATATAAATTTTTTCAAAGACATTTTATTGCATGTGGAAAGAAATTATTTCGAATGAACATTGCTGAATAGGAACTAAAATGGTGGCAGAGAACCTTAGTTGATTTGGAGTTGGACCTTGAAATCAGAGCAAAAACGGAGACCGGATCTTGGGGTATAAGAGATGAGAAAAGAACAGTGAAGAAAGGCCACATGGCCTGTATAGATGACTGTCTCTATGTCAGTGGCCATGAGAATGCAATCAGACCAAACACATGATCATGCATATCCATCGAATACGCCCCATAAGGTCTTTGTGTCAACAACGTACATAGTGGTAATTTGTGGAGTATTATTTGACTGTTGTCGGGCTCGCTAAATATGAAAGAGAAAAATATAAAAGGGGTAATTATTTGTACAATTCTCTAGCTAAATGAATTTTTAAGTAGACAAAGTTGCACGAGCATAGACCTCGTAAAAAAATAGTAATGCGCATATACATAAGGAAAATTATTTGTCAATCTCCTTAGGAAAAAACAAGTTAATCAGACTCTCAAACTTTGAATAAGCTCTAGTAGGTTAGGGCCGTTGAATGATGCCCGGAAAGAGGACCGACATATTCGATATTGAATTTTTTCGATAGTATCTGAGAATATTCGAGATATTGTTTATCAGCCGATATATTGGAGTGTTCCTCTTAATAAGTATCTATGTGAACGATAGTTATTTTTTTTCTTTAGAAATTTTCGATGGTAAGCTTTCTTGATGTCAGAGAAGCGTGTGTTTGGTGCGAAGCCGGAGTGCAAAATGCGACTCAGGATAAGCTTCGAACTATGTAAATAAAGTTACTTAAGACCGAAGTCGATTAGAACAGAAAGATTTGAGGTACTATATGGGAGAGCCGAACACGCCATGTGGATCAGCGTGGACAATTAGTAGAACATCTTCTTAGTACTTATAATTGTCTATTTTAGAAACATGTATACTATATATTAGGTGATCCATGTTGATGTATAAAAGTAATCTAAAATATTTTAATAAGACTTGTTGAAGTGAACTGCGGCTGATCGCGCGTATAAAGCATGTTGGATGTTTAGAATAGGAAATTCTGTTTTCAAACAAGTATCCTTTCCTCCATGGGCCCTGCGTTTTTAATTCCCGATAATGTGAAGGGATTTACAGAGGTGCCGCCTGACTATGTTCAAGAGTGGCGTTCTTATGTGAGCGGCTAGAAGTGCGCAGACGGGCCTCGGGAAACCGATGCATATGCCTGTGTGCTCCGCCGCGGACCTGCAGTCAGCCGGAGCTTCTGGGAAACGGATCCAGCTTAAAAATAACCATTTACGCAAAATGTGTGTATGTTTCGGCTCGTTTGGATGATGGGACATTTGGATACTGTAGGAGGGAAGGAGGGAGAAGAATTTCAGAGTATCAATACAAGAGAGAAGCGGAAGACAACTTTTGCAGATAATATTAGCTTTGTGCGTATTTTATACTTTCACAGCAATAGATATTTATATAAGTATGAAGGTTATCCTATTATAATATAGGACAAAGTTCTAGTCTTGAATAGTTAAGGTTAAGAGGATCCTTTAATTTACATTCTTAAGTTTAATCGAAATTAGAAATGTTAGTAAGTTTATAGCGAAGATTTTCTACTTTTTAACTCGATAGCTTACTTCCCCTCTTGGTAGACATACTCACTGGGTAATTTTAGGGCCGATTATTTAGAGCTTTTCCTTTAAAAAAGTAATATATATTAAAATAATTATACTACTATACTATATAGTGTTGAAGTGGGGTGAGTAGATACCTATCGGAGTACTATCACTATATACCTATTCTAGCTATATACTAGAACTACGTCCCCCCATATCAATCTATACCCTCACCTATACCTACCCACCTCATCGTATATACACCTCACCCTCACCTACCCCCCTCTACCTAATCACCCTACCTACCCCCGCTACGTACGTACCCGACCCCTACCACTATGACCTCCCCGCCTACCTACCGCTACCCCTACCCCCCCCCTCACTGACACACCTCACTCAACCCCTACCCCCTACTCACCCCCCCTACACATCACCCCCTCATTACCCTCACTATCCTACCTCCACTCACCTCACTACTACCTCCACCACCTACCCACCTCTGTACTCCTCCATCATCACCTCCCACTCACCCCACTTAATCCTTATTTTCTATTTTTTTTCTTTTAACCACTTCCTTCTTATAACTAATTCTACACAGATCCTCAAAAGTCACTTGCTTTCTCTTCTACGCCTATTAGCTACGTTTCCTCGAGCATACATTTCTTCTTTGCTCCACCACACTTCTCCTTCCGCACTAAAATTGTCTCAGCCCCAGCACTCTCACCACCACTCGTCTCCTCCTTCTTCGGTCCGCCCTGTTGCCCTCACCGCCCTCTTCTCTCCCGCGAGGTAAGCATATAGGTGTGGCTCTTCCTAGAGGCTGAACCTATATATATATATATATAAGTATATATATATTATACATCTATTCTGGATTAGAACTTTATATAGTACGGTATATATATACATATATAGGGATATACAGTTATATATACATATATTATATTAGGTAGTATCTATATAGAGTATTAAGTATATATTTGATCGTGTGGCAAGTAGCTTGATTGGATATTTTTTCAAATGGTAGGGCAAGAATATGAGTATATATTATATATATGAGCTATATATTATCGATTATCAAATAGGGATAGGTAGTAGTAGTGGATATTATAGTATATGTATGATATACAGTGATATATACTAGTTATATATATATATATAGTATATATATATATATTATAGTTAGTTGGCGAATGTTATAGATAGAAGAGGAGGCATACATTTTTCAATTTGGGAAAGCTCTTGTACATGTCGAGCTGTTGATGAATAATTTATAATATAGTATTTAATATATATAGTAGTAGTATATAATATAATATATAGTGATATTATTATAATATATATATAGTAGTATTATTGATATTATAGTATCTATATATAATATATATATATATAGTATATAGATGAAATTAATTAAATATTGCAATTGAAAAGCGACACAGATATGAACGCAGCGAAATGGGTCGCGAGCTTGAAGGCGCTAGCCTCCTATATCATTGGTAGGTATGTGGAGCGATATATTTTATTTAACATAAAGCGCGCCTATGGGCCAAGGAAAGTTAAGGAGTGTATAGGGAGGGAGGCCGAAGCATAATGATCGTAAATGCTATTTTTTGTTTTAGTATATTTTATTTCTTTACGAAGCACTTTTGTAGATTAAATATGTTTTCTTATGGTTTTATTATTATAACACTATTTCTAATATTTTTTTATTTGTTTTTCTAATATATTTTATTTTTTCTTAAATATAGATAGGCAATTGCCTACCAGCAGCTTGATCACCCTTAATGACCGCCCTTGATATGTACGCATATATATATACTTATAGTATTTATAGTGATCATTATAGCTTTTTTAAGCTTCACATTATCTTAATTATATATATATAATCACGACTATACTAATATATATAGTATATAGCTATATCCTGTGTAATAGTTAATATCATATAGTATATATATTAATATATATATAATAGTTATATTCATCATGCGTGTATATACATTGCTATATTAGTATTATAGTATATATCACCTCAGTATCATATAATGAATATGATGATATATATATAAATTATAGTATATCATATATATATGACGTTACGTATACTTACTGTATACTATACTATATAGTAATAATACATAATAGTATAATATAGTCATAGTGATATATATATATCATACTATTTATCACGTATCTATACGACTGCGTATAGTATATATTATATTATATATATATATATATATGGTGCAGAGTAAGTAATGTGTTCAATGAATAAAATACGGCTTACTTACTCCCAGTGAAGAATAAGAAAAAAAAGAGGAAAATTTAAGAAATTATGATTAATATGAGTAAACAACGAGGTAAGTACCTTTAGATAATTATGACACACGAACTGGGAAGTCGAGAAGACGTGTCTTTTCCTGTATTAGGCTATAGATATTTGCCAAACAGCTGGATCTATTTGGAGGGACCATGTGTGTATTGTTCGCTATTTTACTTGGAGTATGAGTTCAAGGATGTTTTAGAATATGTATTATATAGGACAAAGGAGAAGAAAAGAAAGGTAAAATAAATAGGTTTATTTACACAGTGAAAATTAGAACTATATTAATTGCTATGATATAGACTATAAACTATATACTTATTAGAAAATACCAGAAACCATTGGTATTTTATGACTTTATAACAAAGTTATGTAAATGGCTGTCAAAATCTATTGACTAACCCAGAAAATACCAGAAACCATTGGTATATTATGACTTTATAACAAAGATGTATAAATGGTTATCAAAATCTCTTGACTAACCCAATTTATAGATTAGAAGGGTGATTGTTATATTAAGTTAAACAAACAATCACGAATCTACAATATGAAATGGATTTCATTATAAAACCTTAGTTTAGAAATTACTATTAGAATAATTATATTATAGTTACTATTAGAATAGTTTTATTACAAAATGTTAAACTTAACTTATATTTAATTGTTCTTAAACACTATATATGATTGAGGTCACTTTCAATACAATAATGAAACAATCATATGTTGTGGTACTTAAGGGAGTTCATGAGTGGATAGGAACCTTGTACAATGGCAAATAGTATTGATTATATGGAACGCCCATGCGCCGCCCACAATGATTTAAAAGTCTCATCATTAAGACTGAGATCTTGAGAGGGCTATTACCCCTGGAAATAAGATGGATTAAGGGAGAAATTGGATCTTGAGATAATAAAGAAAAGAAATCAAGTATCAAGTATTTTTGAAAAGACCTTTAAATCGACTAAAGAGGAACTTGATATATGAAAAATCAAGAAATCCTAGGATATGGAACTTGTCTACTCTAGACCAAGAAATAAGATGTATCTTGATATACAAAAACCAAGCAATAAGACGAAGAATTAAGACCCTGTAAAGATTTACAGGAATTAGATTTATGAATAGGAATTATGTTATTTAAAATATTTTAATATGTTTTATTTCCAGATTGTGAAGATGACTGCAGAAGTTTAAGAAGTATTCTTACCTCTCTATATATCAGGATGTCGAGAGTCGGCGGTAAGAGGGGAGGATTAATAATGTGTGAGAGTCTAATCACCAGTATATATGATGGTTTCTCGACTAAGAAAGGTGAGAGAGCCTGTAATTATAAGGAAAGATGGAATCCAATTCTATGTTATATTCATCTACATATGCTCAGGTTTAGTTATACTATCGTAAATTATGAAATCATATGCACTTATATATATATATAATAAATTTATAATAAATGAAACCAGGTTTGATAAGTATTTAAATATATTTTCATGTTTATAAAGTATATAAACTACTTATATGTGACATATTTAGGATCGTCCATTTAAAAACCAAAAATTGAAATTGATTTTATTCTATTAGAACAGTATGCATTCATCCCAATTTCGCCAAGGAGTACTCTGTTATTTTGTAATAAATAGGATATGGTATCTTTTGGGTGAACAAGCACTTCTTTTATTAATCAAGGGCTGAGGTTTTGTGTCCATAGTCACCTCTACATATATATATAATATATATCATATAATATAAATATAATGTTGACCACATATAGTTCTTTACAGGTAAATATACATATATTATATTAAAAATTTTGTTTTAGATTTATTTCTATGGTGCGTAATTAACACTCACTGTGGTTTTGAATGCACACCCAAAAAGTTACTGCATTAATATATATATATATACTATATATATATATATATATATATATAGTAGTATAATATATAATATATATATATATATATATATAAATATATATATTTAATATATATATATATATATATATATATATGTATGAATATTTATATACAGTATACTGTATTTTGAATAAAAAAGTGATCTATATCTAGATTAATATATATATATATATATTATGTTATATAATATATAATATATACATATATATATATATATATATAATGATATATATATATACAATAAATATATATATATATTTTAGATATATATATATATATATATATATATATATATTATAATACAATATATATATATATATATAATAATATCTATATAAATATTTTGTATATATTATATATATTAGATTTATTTATAATATAGAGATATCGATAAAATATATAATATTATAATATATTATATATATATAGTAAAATATATAATAGTATATAATATTAATATATATATATTATATATACAAATTTTACAACCACCCATCATTTGGCCACATTCAGATAAGCTGTGTGTAAGGTTGTGCACGGTTGAGGTTTACCTGAAGGTGGGAAAATATCTTGGAATCCAATAGTGTTATTAGCGCGGCTAGAACGGGTGTTAGGTCCCATCTATATTAAAGTTATGAAATAACTTGTATGCTGGTCAATATATCCCTTTGCAGCTGAGTGCCCTATGAGAGTAAAGTATAATAGGAGAGAAGAAGGTGGGGTTGCTGAAAGAGGTATGAGGTTGTTGGAACAAGCTGGTTGTATGAACAGAACAACAGATATAGGGAGAAGAAGAGATTTGAACAAAAGGAATTCTAATTCAGAGATGCGAGTTGTGTTAACGGAAAGAGTAAGAGGCAGTGGAAACATGAATAAGGATGATGATAAATGTGCAATTGTGGATACAATATGTCAGAAGAATGTGATAGGTGAAAAGTGACTAAGCTTAGTAGTAGGTAGTATGAAAGAGTGAAAGAGAAAATGTAAAAGAATCAATAAAATGGTTAAATGAGAGATGTAACATATATGTTTGGGAATACAGTGGTACCTCGGTTTTCGACTATAATCTGTTCTGAAAAGATGGCCGAAAACTGAGTTGTTCGAAAACCAAATCATTTTTCCCCATTACAATTAATGTAAAAAAGATTAAATCACTCCAAGGCTGAATTTATTCCCTAGTAACACAAAAAATTAGACTACAGGAGTTACTGCTTAGAAGGGGAATCTTAAATGAAACACCCGGCCCCAAAAAATTGTGGGGGAGGGGGTTTTTCCCCTGGGGGGGGAAAAAAGTTTTTTTTTCTTCGCGTTTTGTGTTTGCAGAGAAAAATTTATATAAAGTCGGCTGCCTCTGCCTTTTTTGTAGAATTTTACGGAAATGAGACATGACATTGTCATTGAAAAGTTGTACAGTCCTATTGAATAACACAGTATCAGGATGACATTCTTCAACAAAAACTTGCACATCCACCCATTTACCACAAATTTCTTTAATCGCTGAACTTGGGATATCCACCTTCACTTCCTCCTCATCCAAAGACATATTCTCAACCAAATTCTTTTGCTGCTCATTTTGAAGGTGCTCCAACTCTTCTGTAGTAAGCTCGATACTGTGATCTTTCAACAGCTCTTCAACATCCTCATTGTCAACTTCCAAGCCCATGTTTTGACCTATGGAAACAATGTCATCAACAACTTCTTTGTTAAAGCCCTCAAAATCTCAGTATGGTGCACAGTCAGACCAGAGTTTTCTCCATGCTGAATTAATGGTGCGGCAGGTCACTTGGTTCCATTCAGTATCGATAAGATTAATAATACAATTGAGAATATGGAAATGATTTTTCCAAAAGTTTTTCAAAGTTAATCGAGTGTCATGAGTGACTTCAAAACACTTTTTGAACAAGGCTTTCGTATATAATTTCTTGAAATTACAAATGACCTGTTGGTCCATTGGTTGTAACAAAGGGGTTGTGTTAGGTGGCAGAAATTTAATCTTAATAAATTCGAACTCTTCAACTAAATCTTCCTCCAAGTTTGGAGGGTGAGCAGGAGCATTATCTAATAAGAGAAGGCATTTAATTGGCAGCATCTTTTCTTGCAAATATTTTTTTACACTCTGTGCAAAAACTTCATGTACCCATTCAAAAAAAATTTGCCTGGTCACCCAGGCCTTCGAATTAGCACGGCACATAACAGGCAATTTATTTTTTATAATATTGTTCCTTTTGAACACCCTTGGGTTATCTGAATGGTTAACTAATAACAGCTTCACTTTGAAATCTCCACTCGCATTACCACACAACAGAAGCGTAAGCCTATCTTTCATTGGTTTGTGCCCTGGTAAGGCTTTTTCTTCCTTTGTAATAAAGGTTCATTTTGGCATTTTCTTCCAAAATAACCCAGTTTCGTCTGCGTTGAATACCTGTTCAGGTGAATATTATTCTTCCTCTATAAATTTATTAGATTCGATGATAAAATTCTCAGCCCCTTCCTTGTTTGCACTTGCTGCCTCTCCATGCCTAACTATACTATGTATTCCAGTTGTGGTCTTAAAATTCTCAAACCACCCTCTACTAGCCCTGAATACAAAATCATTTGTACTTGTACCAGGGTTATCCTTTGATAAATCATTATAGAAGTCTAGCGCCTTTTCACAAATAAATGCTTTGCTAATACTGTCGTCTCGTAACTGCTTCTCATTTATAAAAATAAGTAGCAACTTCTCCACTTCTTCAAGTATCTGAGGCCTTTGATTCGTCAAAGTATTAACTCCTTTTGCAACATTAGCTCCTTTTATTTTTTCTTTATTCATCAAAATGTATGCAAAACGAAAAAAATGCAAAACAAAAAAATCTACAGAGCGTATTTGAACATCCGCCCACCACCACGGCTATCTCAGAACTGACGTCATTCGCGCTGGCGGTTTTCGGTGTAGCTCAGTTCAAAAACCAAAAATTTGGTTGAAAACCAAGCATTTCTCGTTCAAAATTTTTGATCGAAAACTGATTTCTACGAACGCCAATGCGTCCGAAAACCAAGATATTACTGTACTTCTTGCCAGGCAGTAAAAAGATTGAATATACCGTGTTGGATAAGAGGTAGAAAAGTTTATTTGAGAACAGATGTTGTAAAAGGGGATATACCTTGGTTACTAGGAAGTGAATCGTTTAAAAGGATGGATGCTAGCATAAATCTTAGGAAGGATGAAATAAATATATGAATATATATTTGGTAATATGAAAGCGAGTTGTAAGGTGAATGAGAAAGGTTATTTGTTATTGAGTTTGCGAGGTGGCAGAAGAAGAAATACATGGTGGATGGGTGGTGCTAGAAAAGACTTTATAAACGAGAATATGAGGAAAAAGGTAGTGCATGACTTACAATTGTGGGATTTGTTGAGAGATACATATAGAAATGAGATTGATAGTTAGTTATGAGTGGAAGGAAATAAGAGGGTGTATAGAAGAAGTGAGTAATAAGTGTGACACATGTGTTAGGTATAGGAAGACACCCAGTAGACCATTACGGTAGTGGGTTTTCCTTTGGCAAAAAGATTTAATGAAATGGCAGCAATGATAATGGGGGTAACTAGATGGACAATATTTGGTGATGATAGATTTAAGGATTAGGTATTGTCAGGCTTGTTAGGTTCAAAGTAAAGAACCAAAAGAGATAGTTGAAAAATTGTTGGAAAAATGGATTGGCATATTTGGGGCGCCTGATAAATTTTTTACTGATAATGGCTTAGAATTTCAGAATGAGGAGATAAAGGTGTTGTGTAAAAGGTTAGGTATGACTCAATGAATGACTGTGGCTAAAAGTCCTTGGAGTAATGGGCAATGTGAAAGGAAGGTTGGACTGTTGAAAGATCTATGAAAAAAAATGAAGGAAGAGGGGATTAATGAAGGTGTAAGTTTGATGTGGTCAGTTGTGGCAAAGAATGGGTTTGTTAGGCAAGAACGGTGTATGGAAAAAACGTAAGGTTTAACCCTCGCGACTACGCGTTGGACTTTTTGCGTCCATACTTTTTTTTTTTTTAAATTATTCATATTTTTTTTTTTTTTTTTTTTTTTTTTCTTCTTCCAGGTATTCCTCAGAAAAAGGTTGAAGAAGATGTAAAAAAAATTTCAAAATAGTTTAAGAAAAAACAAAACAAACAAATATGGCGTTCAACCAGTTGGATGGACGTACAAGTCATCGCGCTAGTCGCTGGCGTGGGTGCCCAAAAATTGGACTGAAACATAGAAAAATGGCCACAAAATGTTGTTTTTCCTTCAGTATTGAATCACCGATAAATTTTAATTTATTTATTTTATTTATTTTTTTAAATTTTTTATATTTTTTTAATGAATTTTTTTACATTGATTTTATTTTTTTCAGATTTGATTGAGAGGATTTTATGTTGATAAAGTTTATTGCATATATTTTAGAATTAAATTGTTTTTATTAATTATTTTCAAATTTAAATATTCGAAAGGAAGTGTTCCACCAAATTTACTTTTATTTTGAAAAAATGGGACCAAAGAGAGTGGTAAACACTATTTACAAACTTTTAAAAAATGTACATTTTTATATCTTTTATATCATCATTTTTATATCACCGGGTTCATACTTATGCATAGACGAAATGCTATGCTTATTTAGGGGCAATGCATCCTTTAGGGTGTATATAAAATCAAAACCCTGTAAATATGGCCTGCTCCTTAGAATGTTGTCGGACTGCGATACCGGCCTTATCCTTCAATTGTTGCCCTATGGTGGGAAAGTAGGTGTCACACCATCTAAAAATTCTGAGGAGATTGTCTTGCACCTTACAAGACCCTACTACCACACAAATAGAAATGTAACGACAGACCGGTATTACACCTCGGTCCCCTTGGCAATCCAACTTTATAACCAAGGGCTTACCCTGGTGGGCACCATCAATAGCGCAAGAAAGCACTTACCCGAAGACCTAAAGGAAGTGAGAGACCGGCGGTTATTTTCAACCAAATTTGCCATGTCAAAGAAGCCAACAGCAGGGGCCAATGTGCCAATAATGATTGCGTCGTATGTTGCTAAACTAAAGCCTCCCAAAAATGTCATGATGTTATCAACGATGCACACAACATTCGAAATCTCAGACACATATAAAGGGAGACCAAATTCCAAGGCAAGGCCAAAGGTCATCGAATTTTATAATTCGACAATGGGGGCGGTTGACATGGATGACCAAATGGTCAGAAGATTTTCTTATAAAAGCTTGTCCTGATTTTTCTCCATAAAAGACCTACACTGCGCTGGAGCTTGTCCTGGTTTTTCTCCATCATTGACATTTGCGCCTTGAACAGTTTCATACTGTACAGTAGAAAAGATGCCGCAACCATACAGGCGTTGAAAAAAAGAAAGCATGCAGTTAGACAAAACGTTTATAAGACGCTAACATTTGAACTGATAAGGCCACATGCATACCGACGGTACCAAACTAACCCCAGGCTCAGTTTGGAAATCAAGGATTCAATTACGAAATGTTTCCCTGATGCTCGACCACCACCACCACAACCACAGCAGGGGGTGCCTCAGGGGGATGTAGTGAGACGAGGCTGCAACAAATGCCAAAAAGCAAAGGTCAAACCGGTGCCGAAGGTATCAAAGGTGTGCAAATTATGCCAGAAATACCTTTGTAAAAATCACTATGAAGAGCAGATTGTGTGCTTAGGAGGTTGCTCATTTTAAAGTTTGATTTCCTAGTAGACCCCTAACCTAACCTATAAAAGGAAGTTTTATATATATATATATATATATATATATATAAAATTATTAATATATTTTTATATAAAAATATATTATATAATATATATATATATATATATATATATATATATATATATTATATATATTATATATATATATATTATATAATATAATATATATATATATATATATATATATATTATATATATATATATAATTAATATATATATTATATATATTATATATATATATATATATTATATATATATATTATATATGGAGTATTTTTTGTTAAATAAAGATTTTTTTTATCACTAGTGTGTTTTCTAACCCAATATTGTACATTTTGAAGTATTAGTTATGTGTAAAAAAAAAAATTCAAAAAAATTCAAAAAAAAATTAGCCAATATTCATGAAAAAAAAAAATTTCAACCACAGTACTTTAGGCTTTATTCGTATAAAATATTACGAATATGTCGAATGTTAAATAAAATTTCCTAATATGAAGACATATAGATGTATACTTGGCTTTTTATAGCGAATGAAGACATTTTAGGAAAAATTTTGTAAAATATATACGAAATTTTCAAAATTTATAAAATATATTAAAAACAAATATTTAAATATTGGCTAAAACACTAATGAATAACGATTTTATAATGGCCATTGCTAAAAGTTTTCCAAAAAAATATTAAAAACGAAAATTTTTACTAAAAATGTGGATGGACCAAAAAGGTCCAACGCGTAGATGGACGTATAACTAATCGACGCGTAGTCGCGAGGGTTAATAATGGAACAACAGAGGAGGAACATCTGGTGCTCTGGGGATAAGAGAGGAAAGGTTATTAGAACATCCGGATGGTATAAAAAAAAAAAAAAAAGAGTAGGCTGATACATGACACAAACAGGAAGCTGAAAAAAAATAAAGAAAGCAATGAAAGGGCAAATTATAGAACATAATTTGGAGTTAGTGGAGGCAGGTGAGGAAATGTATTACAAGAGTTTAAGTGATAAATAATGGAGGCCCAGCAAATTTGATAGGTAGAGCAGGAAAAACAGTGATAGTAAAATATGGAGTACTTTGAGGGATGTGGCAAGGGTGCACATTACTAGACTGGCAGGGGTACCTGAGAATGCTGTAGAGGATATTGTAGATGGTAAAAAAGGAGAAAAAAAAACATGCAGCAAAGAGGGATAACAGATATGAAAGTAATGGAGAGAGAAGACGAGTTTGAGGAATATATAAGAATTCAGAATGTTGAAAAAGATAAAGAGGAAGATGAGGAGAATAAGGAGGAACAGAGATCAACAGGAAGTTCAAGAAGAAGTGTGGTTGGGTAATTGTGAGAATGACAGAGTGTTGAATACAAAAATAAACGAAATTGAGAATTGGGTAGCTAATAGTGTCCCTTTTAAGGTTTCAGGACATGCGTCAAAAGAAAGATGGACACTTTGATGGGGTGGATTACTTAAAAGGTGAAGAAGGGGGAAGGAGATATGTAAATCTAAATTTGTAGCAAGAGGATTTGATGATGATGATTATTGCTGTATACAAGAACCGTTGACAATTCGTAATAGCACACGGTGTTTTGAAAAGTTTCGAGGGGAATATTCCCTCTAAACACCGCTATTATTTAGAATCAGACGGCGAGGTTTTATGAAGTGGTGCTATCGAGTACTTAGACGTCAATTCTGTGTTTCAGAGCATTATTATAAACCACTAAACAGATGTATAAGTGGCCGTGAGAAAAATGCTAAATTCTATATGATTGCGCAACTATATATAGGGAGGGGAAGGACAGCGAGGGCATATATGTAGCTTGAATGTGTGCAACAGACGGTGAAAAAAAGCAATAGAAAGATAGAGGTCAATGTAGAAGAGGGAATTTAAAAAACAGAAACAGGTGATCAAAATATTGGAGATCTCGGGAAAGACTACGCGACTTGAGAGTTGGGTGTGATGACAGACACGTGGATTAGTTGTGATAAAAATATAAGATATTAAGTGGTGGGCGAGTACTCCACTAGTAGGTGGTTGCTGAGGATATACCGGTTTACCGAACTAGCCGCTATCGATGCGAGGCTTTCATAGGGTTTGAGAGCGCTTATTTAGTAGAGGTGGTGAATTTGAAATACAGGAACGATCAGCGATGGAAAGGTATGTAAGTAGGGCAATGCTGAAATAGGAGTCGATGTTTATTGTGTGTTCACTGTGTATTGTGGTTGAGGCACGAGGCAGTTGCAGGGAAACAGATTAGAATAGTCTGTATGGAAGAGATCTAATGTGGTACGATAAATCATCGGGATAGTCCGACCGATTCTTTTATATGAATTTTGTGGTGTACGGTTCATCAGCAGTTTCTGTATTGATAAAGGAGTGTTCAATAAGGACGCTGATATTGGAGCAGATAGAAAGAGAGAGTGTGGGATGTGTGTAATGGGAAAAGCATCGTATGTGGTCGTGACATGAGGAGGTATGATGGTCGCACTGTAACTAATGGGGGTGAGGAAAAATGTGTATATAAGTAGGCTATACAAATTTAGTAGTTGCGTACAGTAATGATACGAGTAAGTGGCGGATTGTAACACCAACTCAAAGGCGGTTGATGTATATTGGTGACTGTGACAAGGCGACGCTGATAGTGGGGTTTGAGTTACGTACTCGCAGGAACAGTTGGATTATAGCCTCATTCTCACCAGGTGTACCTGATAAAAGAGAATTCTATGGGATCACGAGTATATATCTGCAACAAGGGTGAAGAGGTGAATAAGATATTTATTATATCGACTCTCATCTTCATATATTCTAATAGTATCTCAACTTCCTCGTGTGCCAGAGAACCATGGAGTTATCCCCACAGGGTTCTCTCTACCAAAGTTATCGGTGACTATAAAATCTTAGCCGGTATACGATCGTAAGGTAGTATATCGAGATGGACCATGGGAGATCACGTATTCGGTGTAGAGCGCGTATGGTCACGATGTCTTCTTCCCTCCTCAGAACTTGGAGAGCATAGACCCCTGGTTTTTGCTGTAAATACATGATGTAACCAACTCTGATCTTTATACTCTTTGCGCCTGTACGTGTACAGAGAGGTTACGAGGGTTTATATACCATACACGCCGAAAAACAACGAGAATTACTTGTCTTGCCAGAGAGGAGGGTGTGAGTAGTACATTCCTCTCTAGTAATGAAGGGGTCGTGTGAGCGAGTTGGGTTAAGGGAGATAATAGAAACAAATAGTAAGAAGTAACACACGAATAGATATATAATGACACCTTTACACGTATACGCGTTGAGGCTGTTTGCACGATAAAGTATGCAAAAGAAAACGCGAGTATCAATATAGATGGGAGAACTGAGAAGGCCGTCGGTACGTGTCCTGCTGCCAGAGTTACGAACGACTGTGTAGTGTTGAATTACAGTATGAAATGAAGAGCGGAAGAAACTCGTCTTCAATAAGTAGACTTAGAGTTTGAAAGAAGATTTGCGCAGGGAGCCTGTACTATAATATAATTAAAGGATAGAGAATTCAAAGAGGACAAGTGGTTGCATTGTAGCATTGCGGTACCACTAGCCAAAACTAGTTCGCTATATAGTTCAGCTGTATGTGAGTTGAGTCTCTGTGTAAAAACCTGGACAGGATGAATAGGCGTGAGCGTAAGTGTAGTAGCATATATATTATGTGCTAGCTGAGTGTGGAAGGTCGATAACGGAGCCGAATATATAGGACACTTATAGAAACTTTTGCGAACAGGAGGCCGCGAGTATAGTTGAGATTCTTAAGAGTCAGAGCCAAGAAGGATTGCATTTGATATGATTCAGGCGTGATGAACACAGACTAACTGAGAGTTGTGAGATTGTCTGGTGACGCTAATAGCCCAAAATAAGCGTTGGGTGGGTGATAGATCATAAGCAACATAATCAGCTCTAATATTAAACCTCCAAGAGTTGTATAATAGGGATAGTAAGACTCTGAGAAATGCTAGCATCATATCTGTGATGCAAGTGTTTGAGGTAAATGTGGTTAGACGCAATAAATGTTGCATGGATCAGGTAGATGTTAGAAGAAAAGAAGATAGCTAATGTACTCTAGAGTGCAAGCATACCGTCGCACTTCACGCTAAGTGAGAGTTATATAACGGGTATATGTAGAACTACATGCCAGTTTATGTGAAGTCATTGGCCAGAGAAGTGTGGTTTATTTATAAAAAAGGCCTAAGAGGTGGATGTGAGAGCGGATTATAAGTTATACAAAGGAAGCTCAATGTGTGTAGGCAATGTTGAGTAAAAGGAGTACGTTTCCCCGGTTGAATGAGGGAGGTGCACGCGACCTAACTTATGGAGGAAGGTCTTCTAAGGAAAGATTTTTTATATACTGTATTTGGTTTCAAATGTCTGTGAGCGAGTGAAAGTTTACGTTTGCGCCGATAGTTTTTCGTGTGCCACTTGGGGCCTAAGGTCGTTCAAATTTGAGTTGCACCGCACTTATAGCTTAAAGGGCATGTACTAAATATGTATAGGAATATATGGGAGAGGCTGTAGAGCACATTAGTCTAGAGCTAAGAGACTCTGTACTCTGAATGCTAGTCACTTATACTATGAGAGGATAGTCCGCTAAAATCATAATAGGTGGATGTTGAAATAATCGTTAATTTGAAGTCTATAATTATTCACTCCTTTTAAGGATGATTTAGAGTAGAGTACTCTTATCTATATATACATTAGGTGTATGGATACGTATATAGAGAGTGATAATTAACCGTTTACAACTCTGAAATAATGATGAAGAACGAATAGACATCTAAAGGTTTATTCACCTATAAAACAATGTGTTGAATAGCGAACGGATTACCAGTACATGTTGGTGCGATTGAGTAGAGAGAAGCTCTTTATATGTCGTTACACATTAACTGGCACTTGATTTACTGAAAAACAAAAGTTGTGTAGTGTGAAATGTAACGCTGGGTATCTAAACGTAGAGATTGAACACTACGGGAAAAGCACCTCGTGAGTTTAAGTATATGTATCCCTATTCACGAACTCTATAGAGTCAGGCTGTATGGAAAAGAGGGGTCGAGTGAGGCCACGCGTGGGCTGTCTTTCTAATGCGTAGCGTGAGTATAGAAAATATACAGAAAGTTTTACAGGAGACATATCGCGCGTCTAATATGAAGACATCAGATCTGGCTGTAGGCCTAACTACACCGATTTACACTACGAGTTAGCTTCTCGAGACTTTTCAAAGAGCCAGCTATTTTCTTGGGGTTCATTTGGAGTATAACATTATATATATTATACTATTTGAGGAAGGCATATAGTTTTAGACTGTATATATCTTATGTTGGTAAATATTTAATAAATTTTAGATAATATATATATATATATATATATATAATATATATTATATATTATTAATATATATATTATATATATATATATATATATATATATAATTAATATTAATATATATATATATATATATAATATATATTAATATATATATATATATATTAATTAATTACACTGTATAAATTAATGTATCTAATAGCCATTGAGTATATTTTTACAATATAATATAATCTACTCACTTATAAGCTCAGTAAATAACGTTCGAACAGAGGGTGGGGAGTGAGGTAGTCACTCTCACGAGGACACTATGATGTATGCTTAGTAGTTGTAATGACTTTACCGCTTTACTATACTGCCTTTATATCTATCACCTCGAGATGTAGAAACAGTGGGAGAGCAAGGGATAGCGTGTTATTGTGACGCATGTACCTTGGGAGGCCGGACAGAGGGATAGGCGAAGGAGAAGAGGTGTAAAAGGCGTGTGAAGAGCCGATAAGAGAACGTAATACGCGAGACGTGGGAGGTGGGACAGGGGTTGCGATACATATGTATGGAGCTTATTGGCTCTAATCAGGAGAGAAGACGGGAATGACTGTGGTACGGGTAACGCACTATGGGTGGAGCTCGGTAAAGATAGTCTCAAGGGAGAGGTACCATATAGAGGACGTAGGAGAAACAATATAAAGACTATGTAGGAGAAGAGACGGTGTTGTCGCAGCATGGAGGGGTGTAGGGAGGATGAGGAGGTAAACTAAACTGCTGTGGAGGAGAGTTCACTGCTATCGGTATCCGACTACCCCGCTTACTGGTTGTAATACGACGCTTTGATACAGATTATAATAGTCAATTAATACGAATAGAGGATATATAATATTATATATATAAATAATATAAAAGGAAGACGAAACAAATGTAATAAGGAATGAATATATACCATATATTGAGTATTATTTATATATAACAACTATATATATTTAATATATATTAATTTAATATACTATATATATATATATATATATATATATATATATATATATATATATATTAAATTTACATAATATAATTATTAATATATATATATATTATATCATATTATGTGATATTATATATATATAATAGTATATTATATATATATATATATATTATAATATTATTAAATATAATATTATTAATATTAATTATTATTATATATTAATAATATATATAATATATATATATATTATAATATAATATATATATATTAATATATAATATATATATATATATGATAGTATATAATATATATAATATTAATATAATTTTTTAACCGTGATAATGGATACTACTTAAATAAATATGATTATCATAAGGATATTATCTGGATCACGCAAAATTAAAGTGTATAAATGTGTATTTATATTATAGTCTATTAAAGCCTGCTCATATCTTTCATCTGGGTTTTCTGTGATAAAGAAAATATATATATATATAATATTATATTATATAATATTAAATATATATTAAATAAATTATATATATATACTATCTTATATAATAATAAATTAATATATTATTATATATGTATATATATATATAATATATAATATATAATATATATATATATATATATATATTATTAATATATATATATATATATATATATATATATAATAATTTAGTAAAATTTAAGTAGTTATAATAATATTAATCAAATGCATACTTATTATTCAGTGCACTATACATCATATGCCTTAGACACTTATACACATTATATATATAAGGTAGAAACCAAATAATTTTATCAGTAAAAAGACTCATTGGGTATCGAAGATCAAATTACAAATTAAATTGAAAACGTGCCTTTTTTAATTTGATTATAAAACAAATAAATCAGATAGTTATGTGGCTTTGTTTTCCCTAAAATTAATTGTCAAAAAATAAATATATATAAATTAAATTGAATACGTGCCTTTTCTCAAAATTCGGTTTTATGCTATGCATACAGAACCTTCCTAATTTTAACCTACACAAATAAAGGAGAATATATATATTAAAATACGTTATATCATAATTATATTCACCACTAATACTAAATCAAACATTCTATTTTACTACATCACCTATATATATAATATATATATTTAATTATATATAGAGAATAAAAAATTCTTAATGTAACTAAATTATAGATAAAGTTTGAAAATTAAGAACTAACATTTAATTTATTTTGTTGGACTCATTGCCTTCAGTAGGCCAAATGTATAAATAAAAAGGTACTAAATAAAATTATGAGTGTGGCCTATACCATTTTTTAAGGTCCAGAAACACTGGAGATAAATAGTACAAAATTTACTTAAAATTATTAACAACTCGGAGTTCTAATCTTTTCATGCAGTGTTCAACGGGCGGCCTGTCTGTGACAGCGGCTAAAGCGCCATAGACTCACTGTGATCACGCCGAGGACACACACCAAAAATCCTGTCGCTCACGATAATCCGTGAAATATAATAGTATTGTTAACTGTTGACTACAAGCAGAGTCGGTGTCAAAAATTTCTTACTATGAGAAAGGGTTGAGAGAGTTAGGGGGCCGATAATGCTTAAAATATACAGTACACCACGATCACGTAGATAATGACCGAGCCGGGGGTGGCTAGGTGTGATAGAAACATTATACTAGACTAAATCTATGAAAGTAAGATCAACAATGGTGAGCCGAATATCAACAATAATCTAACCTCCATATCACGTATCATTAGGTCGAATGAATAAATAATATGTGAGTCCCTATATACCCAGGGGGTAGGTACCAGACCCCAAATCAAAAACACAACCCTGAAAAGTACCTACGAAAAGGTTAGCCACTTATATACGGAGTAGTGAAAAGAAAGCTGGGGTAACGTGGTACCTATATATATATATACCTAAGTTATATATATCATCACTTAGCATTGGAAATTACCTCATAGGTTAGGCTATACTATATTATATAATTAATATACTTACAATATATCATAATATATTAATATATATATATATATATATATATATATTATAATATAATATAGTATATATATATATATATATATATAATAATATATAATAATATAATTAATATATATATATATATATATAATATATATTAATATATAATAATATATTAGTTATATATATATATAAAATATAATATATATATATATATCTATATAGTTATATATATATATATAATATATATTAATATTATTAATATATCTTATATATATATATATATATATATTAATATTAATATATAATTAATATATATATATATATTAAATTATATATATAATATATATAGTATATATATATATATAGTATATATATATGTCTATAATATTAAATATATATAATATATATTAAATAAAAAAAAAAAATAAGAAAAAATATGTAAATCTAACAGAAAAATATTATTAATATTAATATTACACATAACTAGTCAATAATTGGAGGGGAAAAACTGGGATTTTCAGGTGGGTAAAACTGATAGTTAAATTATTTAATGAAAAATAGTGCTATATTTTCATAATGGCAACCGTTATGAAATTGGGGAAAGGGTTTTTTTTTTGGTAAGATAAGACTATATTATTAATATTTATTTATTCAAAACTAATCATTACATCCAAAATAAGTTTCAAAAATAAAATTTGTTCTAAAATTGTATAAATAAAAAAAAAAAATATTAAATAATTATATCCAAAACAAAAGTTAAGGTCTGCACGATTTTCTAAGACTGAAGAGATCATCATTTCGCATTAACACAAATGATATAATACTATAAATTAAAATAAATGAGTTAATTATAAAACCATTAATAAAGTTATTTACCATTGATATGATAATTTCATTTATATTGGACACTAAAATAATCATGAATTAAAAGAGTTTTATAAAAATTATTTCGGGGGGTAAACGTGGTAAACTATAAGTATATATATATAGGGTGTATATAAACTGGTAATATATATATTTTCATGTATAAATAATCTTTTATATTTTATTTTAGTTTTTTAAAAAAAAAAATATATAATATATATTTATTCGCCTATAATTTAGTATATATAATAATATAACAGTTATATATTAAATACCTAGGTAATTAGTATTATATTATTTAAGTTTGAGTATTATATATATATTATATATAAATAATATATATATAGATAGTATATGGGTTAATTTATGTTTACGTATATATAAAAAGTAAATTAAGGGTATATACCAGAACTCATTTAACATTATTATGTATACGCACTGATATCATCGATAACATATGAATGTAACTTACACAGAAAACCAAATTACAATATTTGGAAATCATATTTTCTATTAAACGCTGATTTATACTATGTTTATAAACAATATATCTTTTAAAAAAATATTATAAATTTATTATTTTTAGAAATATATCCATGAATAAGTTTTTATTACATCCGGATTTTAAAATATGTATAATATTAATTTTATTCAACAAGCAACTATCGTAGTTCTACGAGTATATCGGCTTATACAGGCATTCTGCATCAGTTTGATATGGAAAAAAATAATTCCAAGTTTCTCTTCACAAATTCCTACAGAAAAATACTATCAGCATATATAATAAAATTTATATTTCCACTACACATTTCTATTCTATCCATATGGCTTATTTCAATATTTATAATATATAAATTATAATATAAATTATATGTCAAGTCACAACAGTTAAACGAGAAATTAATAAACAATTAAATTATATTTAATGGAGTTTTAAATAAGGGGGACCAGACATATTAATACCGTTCTTTTTTCATACCTATATATATATATATATATACTACACAATATTAAATTATTTCTCAACATATTAGCATGGAAGTTTTCAAAAAAGTTAATCAATAAATATTTTTTTCCTTTTATAAATAATATTTCTTTTAATATCATATAACATTATTAAAGTTTTCGAAATTTGATAGAAATAATAACATTTAAATATGGGTGCAACTTGAGAATTTTCTGAAATCTAGTAGGGCTAAAAGAATATATAAAATAATAAAAAAAAAAAGGATAAAAAAAAGCTTAAATTTTTAATAATAAATTTCTCCAGCTCTCACTCGTATATTGACTCACGGTAATATATATATATTAATATATATTATATATATTATTAATATATATATATATATATTATATATATAGTATAATATATATATATATCAATATTATATATATATATATATATATATATATTTATTTATCTATTTATATATTTATATATATATTACCTTAATAATATTTATATTTATCTTAATATCATATATATTTTACAATATTATATTTATTATGTATATTATATATTATATCAAATTATATTCATAAACTGATAAAAATTATGCTATTATTTTATTATATATATATATATTAATATATATATATATTTAATATAATATGATATATATATATATATATATATACTATATTTATTATATATATATATATCTTATATATATATATAGTAGATATATTATATAAATATATATATATATTATTAATATATATTTATATATATATAAATATTAGTTTATATATATATTATATATATATATATATATATATTAAATTAATATATATAATATCGGTTATATTATACTATATATATTATATAGTAGGTATACTTAGTGATGAGATGGAGCACTACTTCGTGGTCCAGTCGTTAATTGTATATCCGGGTCCCCGGGTATATAAAGTGAGCATACTTAGCAAGATGTTGGATTAAAGCTTATCTGCTCACGTATGGTGAGGGGGGGGTAAGGTCAGGGACGCTCTCAATACCAATAAGATATTGTTGACACTCATTTCCCGAATCACTCCATCTTCCGGTCAAGCGCTTTTCACTACTGATATGAAATGGATGCTCTACTAAGGCTCTGGAGGCTGATGAGCATCTTCCTATGTGTTCGATATAACATTCGTTATTTTTAGTTCTATCTCTTTTGCAATTAGGTAATCATTCACTCAACTATAGCTCAATATGAGACTTACTATGTCGATCTGCTCAGCTCTCCTAGGTTACGATTTCATTTATATACATGTTACAGCGCTCTCTCCGTATAGCTCTTATTGTTTCATATTATATAGATGTGACACCAAGTGAGGACGGACTTTGCACTCTTATTCATACTTAGATGCTCGAGATGAAACTATTTTGTTTACGAGGATAATATACGAAACGGTGATTGTCACTCTCTTAATAGGTATGATATATTTAATATATATTAACGCACGTTAGCAACGATTTCACTCATCTTTAATAGTGTTATTAATTTCAAAGATTGAGCTATATAATAGAACTGTATTAATTTTCTGGTTTTGTAACCAATATTTATTTCCCCATCAACACACTGTTTTAAATATTCAGAAATAATTATAGGCATATCAATGCGCTCTGTGCTGTCATACGGTCTGTCACAAGCTGTCGTGCACTCTCTCTCCACCTTGTCACCCTTCTCTCGCTTCTCCTCTCTCTCCCTCTCTCTTTCTCACTCTTTCCTCACTATTCCCTTTCCCTCTCATTTCGTATATATTCAATTCCTCTCTGCTCAGTCGTCTCTCTCTCCTCTGTGCAATTTCTGCTCAACCCCTGCTCCCGCACTAATATTCAAAATCTCCCCTCCCAAAAACTAACCCCCTAACACTCTAATATATTATCAACTAAGATATTAACGCTACACCAAATCTCATCGATAGAACTCAACCATCTCCTGCAAAAATGCCAAGCATCCATATAGTGCCTACTCATACTAAGAAGTTTCCCCTATCGCCCGCAAAACACCATACTCTCTCTCATCGCTTTTCTCATCTCCGTGTCTAATTGCACGACGCCTCCTCATCTCTCTCACTCTCTCCTCTCTCTCCTCCATCTCCTTCCATGCTCATTCTCTCTTAACTACACTCTCTCTATTCATATCACACACCCACTTTACTCACTCTCTATCGTCCTCTCTCTCTCCTCCAGTCACCATCCACCTCACTTCTCGACACCTCCACTGTTTTACTTATCCTCAGACGCACTCAATAAAATCCAATCCTGTTCCCATTCTCCCCTGAATCCAAGTCACTACCTGATATACCATCTTCAATCTTCTATATTCTGAACCACACTCCACCTCATCCAAATCCTCCCCAACCAACCTAACAACCCCACTATCAATACTTATCTACATACCCACATCTCATCTCCAGAGGGACTCATTTTCACACGCTCCACTCTCCCTACCTCTCTCTCTCGTGCTAGCATGGTATTACTCTTCTCTCTAAGACTACCCTTCCTTCGACTCTCTCCCTCGAAGTGCCAACTCATATCCTTCACGATATCATGCAATCTCCCCCAAAATTACTCCTTAATTCTCTAAAAACTTTCCCCTCACTCCCTCTCCTCTCTCTCTCCTGATTCTCCCATAAATTGATATAACCTCTCACTCTGCTCTGAAAACATTCTCACTCCGCAAGACACCATTATACATTTCTGTTTACCCCTCCTCACCATACAATGGCCAACTTTCTTAACGTAGTTCTGGGACAATGATATTGTATTTGTTTCTGTATCTTATTCATAATAGCGCGCTAATTCTAAACCATATCTAATTCACTTATTCTCTAAAAACATATATACCCACAACAACATCCCACCTCAAGATATAGCAACATACACTTATAACTTATAGAATAATGCAATTGGCTCTCTGCAATATTACTTACTTATAATAGAAACCCATTATTATAACCCTATAAACCCAAATCACACGAATACAAACATCTCTCCTACAACAACTCTCCATCATTCCACTTAAAAAATACAATCATCAAATCGCAACCTCTATATATATATAAGGGCCACAGGGAGAGAGTCATAACTCAAACAAATTCACCCCCCAGATTCAGCCACTCATTAAACAATGAAACTCCCTCTGAAACCCATCCATATACCCCCAACACTTCTAATCAAAATAACAAACCTAAACACCCAAATCTCTAACCTAATAACCACCAACACTACCAATAGGTTTTCAGAATACTTACAACAAAATATCTCGCGCATAGACAATAAGAAAACCTGGCAAGTCATAAAAAAAAGTAAACAACTCTCATAACAAACAACCCCCCACAATCCCCATCTTTACCCAACAACTCTCTCCCTTCCCCAAAACAACAATCAGACAGTCTTGCTAAACATTTACGCTAACATCTCCGCAAACCAACCGACACCCCGATAATAGGTAAAAACAAAAAAACAACTGCAGAAAACTCAAATTTAAGACCACGACCTCACCACCCATTCACAAATCATGATATTTAGAAACCATTAAACCCTCAAAAATTCAACAGCAACAGGTCCAGACTCCATATCCAACCTACACATAAAACACCTCTAATCTTTAACAAATCTTGGCAATTTAACTACATACCTCCAATCTGGAAACAAGCATTCATAATCCCAAAACTCAAACCAAAAAAAAAGACCCTAACTTCCCTCCTCTTATCGCGCCAATTTCTTCCTTCTTGCTCACATTAGTAAACTTCTAGAGAAATTAATATTAAAAAATTTCTCAACCCATTAACCTCCCAGATTTACCAACACGGATTCAAAAGCAACCACTCTACAACTGCAGCCCTCACCTCCTCACATCAACACATCATTAATGGCTTCACAGATTCCCCTTCGCCACAGATCATAGCTCACCGCAAATACGACATAAAGCATTCGAGCACCGTCCCCACACACATCTTTTAAAAAATCTCCACTCCCCCCTAGAAAATAATGACAAAAAATGGCTTTCCAATTTCCTCACCAACCGTTTTGCTATTCTATCAATTACAAAATGGCGCCAAACAGGGCGCCATTCTCTCTCCATTTTTATTCAACTTTTTTACAGCAGATCTGCCCACCCCAACCCATCAATCCACCAAACTTATTACTTATGCAGACGACATCAGTCTTTTTTCCCAACACCCAGGACGTAAACATAGCTACACAACATACCAAGAATATTTACATCTATTTAGAAAATTGTTTAATCTCCAACAGAATGACCGCATCCCCCCCCCTTAAGTCCTCCATCACCATTTTAACCAACTACCGTCCTATCTCCCTGCCATCCTAATACTTACACTGAACAACAATCTTCGCATTAAACAAACCCCAAAATATTAGGACTTACTTATGACACCACACATATGACGTTCTCCCCCACATCGACCAAATCACTTCCTCAACCCAATGAAAACTAAATACCCCCTCCGAACCCTTTCCCAACACAACTTCAGCGATAGGAAACATACACTCACCTCTACCTATAAACAACTCCTTAGAACAAACCTAAAACTATGCCTCACAGCATGGTTCCCAGCACTCTCAAAATCGAACACGAAATAAATTACAAATAT
>JABUQX010008349.1:30000-32500 GCA_015478945.1 Trachelipus rathkii
GGGGGGGTTGGAGAGAATTTGGTGACAAGGATGGGTTGGATTACGGGTTTTCTGATGGAAGTTGAGTCCACCATCTCAGGTGTGTGGAGATGGGCAGTTGAGGTTTCGTCGTGTAGATGTTGGGATGGGGTGGTTTTTGTGCAACCGTGATGATTCGAGGTCTGTATTTTGAGAGATTTGTATTTATTTGTGTTCGATTTTGGAGAGTGCTGGGAACCATGGCTGGTTTTGAAAAGATCTTAGTTTTTTTAAAAAGGTTTTTTTGGTTTCCTTTAAAAAGGAGTTGTTTATAAGTAGTGGTGAGTGTATGTTTCCTATCGCTGAAGTTGTGTTGGGAAAGGGTTCGGAGGGTATTTAGTTTTCATTGGGTTGAGGAAGTGATTTGGTCGATGTGGGGGGAGAACGTCATATGAGTGTCGTAGGTAAGTCCTAATATTTTTTGGGTTTTGTTTAATGGAAGGGGGTTGTTGTTCAGGGTAATTATAGGATGGAGGGAGGATTGGTGACGGTTAGTGGTTAAAAGGGTGATGGAGGATTTAAGGGGGGGGGATGCGGTCATTCTGTTGGAGATTAACCAATTTTCTAATAGTGTAAATATTCTTGGGTATGTTGTGTGGCTATGTTTACGTCGGGGTGTTGGGAAATAAGACTGATGTCGTCTGCATAAGTAATAAGTTTGGTGGATTGGTGGGTTGGGGTGGGCAGATCTGCAGTGAAAAAGTTGAATAAAAATGGAGAGAGAATGGCCGTTTTTCTTGATGATCGTTTTTCTTGATGATCAATCATTCGCACTACATCTTTTGGTAATGCATTTGTTTGTCATTATTTTCTAGGGGGGAGTGGAGGAATTTTTGAATAATGATGTGTGTGGGGACGGTGTCGAATGCTTTATGTCTATTGCGGTGAGTATTGATCTGTGGGAAGGGGATTGGTTGAAGCCATTAATGATGTGTTGTGTGAGGGAGGTGAGGGCTGTGGTTGTAGAGTGGTTGCTCTTTGAATCCGTGTTGGTAATACTGGAGGTTAATGGGTTGAGAATTTTGTTTAATATTAAATTTTCTAGAAGTTTACTATGGAGCAGAGAAGAGAAATTGGCGATAGAGGAGTGGGAAGTTAGGGTCTTTTTTTGGTTTGAGTTTTGGGATTATGAATGCTTGTTTCCAGATTGGAGGTATGTAGTTAAATTGCCAAGATTTGTTAAAGATTAGAGGTGTTTTATGTGTAGGTTGGATATGGAGTCTGGACCTGTTGCTGTTGAATTTTTGGGGTTTATGTTATCATGATTGTTGTGAATGGGGGTGGGAGGTCGTGGTCTAATTTGAGTTTTCTGAGTTGTTTTTTTGTTTTCCTATTATCGGGGTGGGTTGGTTTGCGGGAGATGTTAGCGTAATGTTTAGCAAGACTGTCTGATTGTTGTTTTGGGGAAGGGAGGGAGTTGTTGGGTAAAGATGGGAATTCGTGGGATTGTAGGGGGTTGTTATGAGAGTTGTTTACTTTTTTTTATGACTTGCCAGGTTTTCTTATTGTCTATGCGCGAGATATTTTGTTGTAAGTATTCTGAAAACTTATTGGTAGTGTTGGTGGTTATGAGGTTGGAGATTTGGGTGTTTAGGTTTGTTATTTGATTAGAGATGTGTGGGGTATATGGATTGAGTTTTCAGAGGGAGTTTCATGTTTTAATGAGTTTGGCTGATCTTGGGTTGAATTTGGGGTTGTATGATTTTCTGTGGCCTTTGGATTTATAGAGGTTTGCTGATTTGATGATTGTATTTTTTAAGTGAATGATGGAGGTGTGTAGGGATGTTGTATTGTGGATTGGTATAGGGTTAATATGGGTTTCGATATAGGTAGTATATGCAGGCCAGTTTGCTTTTTTGTAGTTAGTGTATGTAGTATTCTTTTTTGGGGGGGATTGTTGGGGGAGTTTAGAGAAATAAGAATAGGAAGGTGATCCGATTGTAGGTCAGCAATGTCCGAAAAAAAAAAAAAAAAAAAAAAAAAAGGGGTTAGTAAGGGGTGTAAGGAGGGGGAACAGAATGTTACGTGGGGAAGTAAGGGATTGGTTAACTTGGGGAGGGATTCGGGTGGGAAGGTTTTTAGAATTAAGGATATTTTGGGATTCTAATTCGTTAAGGATATGGTTGCCTCGGGGTCAGAAGGGTAGTCTTTATACCATGCAGTGTGGTGGGCGTTAAAATCGCCTCTGAGGATGAGATGTGGGTATGTAGATAATATTGATAGTGGGGGTGTTAGGTTGTTTGGGGGAGGATTTGGAGAGGTGTGGTTGCGAATATAGAGATTGAAGATGTTATAGGTAGTCTTGTTCAGGAGAATGGAACAGGATTGGGATTTTATTAATGCGTCTGGTAATAAAGTGGAGGTGTCGGAAGTTGTGTTGTGGTATGTAATGTTGTTATGGATAAGTGTTAAGAATGGGTGGGAGGGGAGTAGATGGCGTCATAACCGTAGAACGTGGGGAGTATGGTGTTTTGGGGGAGGG
>JABUQX010008350.1:7500-31658 GCA_015478945.1 Trachelipus rathkii
TCTTCTCGCCGTGGTTCAGGCTAATTTGAGTGCAGGCGCACTCCGCATGGGCTGATATACTTTTTTTTTATAATATGGGAGAAGGTGAAATTCTGAGTTGTCTTGGGTTATGGATTTAGGTTATTATGAAAATTTTTTGAATATTTGTAACCTTACAGTAATTCTATACTAAAAACGTATATTTGCATGCCAACAAAAGATATTATTGGAGACAAGCCTTCAAATAATCTTGGATATCTTAATATTTTTGCATTTGGCTCATCACTTTAATTCATTTTTATTAATATGAAGATATTTTTTTAGATTGAGTATACTACATTTCTTAATGTGTGATACCTTAATGTTTATTTGATGAGAAGCATCCTATATCTTCATCTACATTTCTGAGGATCGATTGTAGTTTCACAATTTTTATTTATGGTATCACACTCCATAATTATTTTTATTAATAAAATTATTTATATTTTCAAAATTTCAATAGCAGTGGCGGGTTTCAATATCTTGATGATTTTTTCATTTGTATTCGATATTTATTAATTATTATTATTATTATTATATTATTATTATTTTATTATTATTATTATTATTATTATTTATTATATTATTATTATTAATTATCTGGTAGTAGTAGTAGTTTAGTAGTAGTATTTTGGCTTCTATTGTTATTAATATTAATAGTGTTTTTATTTTTTATATAAATAATTTCAGTAAAGAAAAATGTTCTAAGTTTATTTTGAAACACTTTCACGATAAAGGGGGGGGGGGGTGTTGATGATTTGAAGCTTTTGGGTTAAGGGCCTTTTTCTGTGCTATTTTTTCTGACTGCCACTGGTGGGTGTTGCCGGCAGCTCGTCCTTTATTTTCTTAAGCTGTGATTTTGAGAGTTCGTCCGTATGTGGGCGAGCGTGTGTATACTCACAAACTGTGTGATTTTGTGTTATTTGTACAAGAGGAAGGGAGGGCTGCGAGGAAGTATTTTTACAAAGCTGGGATGATTTTTAGGAGATTTACAGCATTTTCTCTCCAATGTGTTTTTCTTATTCGAGTCAGAATTCGCTGGGCAGTTCGTTTGGCTCTCATCTGATTCTGTGTATGAATCACGTAGGTTTTTGATCTTTTGGGGATAAATAGCATAGTAGAAATATTACTAGTACTTCAATTTATAATTTTCGGACCATCTTGTGTGTGTGTGCAAGGTACTGTCCCGGCAAAATTTCCGCCAAAAAATTAAACATATATTAAATTGCTTTGATATTTTAAGAAATTTATTTTTAGCAGTCTTAGATATTTTATTAATTTATGTGTGAAATTTTTTTTTCTTGCAGGAAAATGGCTAATTTATTTTTAAAAAATTGTTAATTTACTTTCTGTTCGAATTTGGCATTAATTAGAGAACCCCAATTAAATTTTGTTTTGACATTTTACGTTACATTATTAACCAATCAAAACGCTTCTTGCCAATGATGACATAGTGACGTAAGCCAGAAAGAAAGCCTTTTTTGTGAAGGTAGGGACACCCAATAGTAAAAAAACAGAACTACCAGTTTATCGATATACTGAAGAAACTCGATAATCGCAGCAGAAAAATCTATTGAATATATATATATATTATATATATATATTATATTATATATATATATATTATATATATATATATATATATATATATATATATATATATTATATATTATATATTTTTATATATATATTCTATATATATATAATATTTTATTAATATATATTATATTAATTAAACAAAGACATATATGGGAAGGTAAAGATTACTGCTTTCTGCGGGATTGAAACAGCGCGTGTTGCGACTAAGGGCAAATATACTCGATGCTTTAAACTGAGGCTATCCCATCCAAAAAAGTTGGGTTAAGAACAGTTTATAAAGTATCGAGCTCCCTTCAAGGCGACATCACCAGGTGTCCAGCTGTCCTATCCCTCGTTCTTAATAATTTGTAGGTGTTAAATATTGCATAATCGAAATTTTATTATTTAGATCTTAAACAAAGAACATATAATGGAGTTGGTGGAATAGCTCAGTGATATAGTTATATATATATAATATATATATATATATATATTATTATTATATATATATATATATATAATATATATATTATATATTATATATTATATATATATATTATATATAATATTATATTATATATATATAATATATATATATATATTATATATTATTATATATATATATATATAATATTTATATATATTATATATATATTATATATATATATATATATATATATATTATATATATGATATATTAATATTATATATATAATATATATATATATATGGTGGTATAACTGCCAGAGCCTCACAAGAAACCCACCAAAGAAGATCTGGAAAGAAAATTTCCAATATCGTCACGCTTTCTTCGCCACAAGGGGTAGCCCAAGAATTAGCCATTGCTACAGCCACAAGTTAAATAATTTTTACTATTCACCATAGTAAATGGATTCAATGATGATTTAAGAAGTATTTTGTGGTGCGGAATTTCACCAGTTTTCAACAATTCCTATGTTTATTATTATTCATTTTCTCCCTTCTACTCTTATATGCTTAAGTGATTGCTACTGCTTGGGCTTATACAGAAAATGTCGTCAAAACAATATAATTTCTGTGGTTTTTAAATTGTTTCGATCTTGCATCCTTCTAGCTCAACCTCGAAAGATTTTATATTGGTTTTTAGGCTTATAGATTTCCTTTAAGCTGAAAGAGTGGGTCCCTTCATCATGTGTTAAAAGACGAATCCCCCCTAACTAACTATCATTCTATGTTACAAAATGGTATTTCAAGAGTTCTCGAAACTTCTAACCAAAAGATTTAGAAAATATTTTCATCCCCTCTCTGATTCAAATCGCACGCGTAGTTCAGTAAGGAATACTCGACATGATGATGCAGTATTCATTTTCCTGTTCACTACTTTTGTCTCTTGCACTCAAGTATTTCGGTGATTGTGTTTTTAACCTAGTCCCAGCCACGGAGCAGCTTGCACTTTCTTGCTAAGACGGAGATAGTGTAGAATGATAGAAGTCTATCGTGCTCTCAAGGAATATGGGGGTCACAATTGAGTGAGCGCATTTCTTAGCTACTTTCCCTTAAGGAACGTCAGCGTGGAAAATGGTTCTTTAAATTATGAAGTTTTGTTTACGTTTGGCCAGGTTTTTAATTTCGACAATTCCCTCTTTCAGTATCTATTCTCTCTGAAATTATTTTCAGATTTCCTTTTCCTGTTCATTATGTAAAAATTGTAGATATTCATAACCTTTAACTCATATAATAGGAGTGTTCGCAGGTTAATCTCTCTATCTATTTCTTCTAATTGCGTGTTAATGATTTTCCTGACCATCGGTATACAGGCATTTATGGCGATGATAACTATTCTTTACTTTTTTAAAAGCAACTTCTACAAGAACAAATGACAGATGTTTCTTTGTATGTTTCTAGTATTTCTAATTTGTTTGGATAATCATGGTTGTTTTTCAATGTTTTCAAAAAGCTCCTTATGTAATCTACGCGACAGAATCTTACACCTATATTATTTTAAAAACGCACTAACTAAATCATTCATTAATTGCAATATATTTTCCTTTTTGGAATTTGTGTTAACTGTGTCTAACTTTTTTCGCACTACTTGGCAATGTCAATTTAACAAAAAAAATTTATAAAATAACTTCTGCTGAAGGTATTTTTTTGTAAGGCTGACATTCTTCACAAAAAAGGTAATGAAGGATTTTGTAGGAGTCTTTAGGAATGAATGCACTAGAAGTGAAAAAATTTTTAAGACATTTCTGATGTGACGAGGCTGGAGGAAATGTTTGGTACAATACATACATTGGGCTGGCAATAATCGTTCGATCCATCAGTAAGAAAATGTCGTCAGCTTATATTGGTGAGGAGAGATCACCACCATGGATGGTGATACAGGGTGGGCAACACTAGTGTTTTCTGTAAATTCAATTATCAGTAGTACATTTCAGCACTCAGAGGTGCACAAGGTAAGAGCAGGTTGGGATTAAAACATAATAAGTACTGCTACTGCGAAACATATCAAAACGTTAGGGAGTTTCAAAAGAATATTGAACCGTTAAGAGAGAGCTTCAGAACGGGTTGTGTCACTAAACTATACAAACATCAAACTGTATTTGTTCTTCGAAATAGGTTTTAATTGTTTCATGTTTTATGTTTATCCCCAATACATGTGAGAAATTTAACAAGACAAATATATATTGTGGAAGGCACGTCTCTGGAAGTGGAAAGAACATCTATACAGAGCTGAACTACAGAGCCGAACTACGTTACAGGGTAGAGCCGAACACGCCCTATGTTTAAGATGTAGTTGTCGTTTCGTGGAACTAAGCCACGTCTCCAAGCCGCCGAATTATCACTTTTTTCTCAAAATTGAACAGCTGTAACATTCCTTCTAGAGAGATTAATATAAAATCAATAGCAAATTAAACAAATTATTAAAATACGCAGCAAATTGTGTTAATTATATAATTAACCCAGAACCAGGTGAGTTTAGAAAAGTGGTCAGCCTATTAAGTACATTATTTTAGGGTAAATAGACCAAAGTTAGGCGAACCTAGACTAGTCGGTGGAGCCTAAAGCTGAGGTTTAGAAATAATGTTAGATTTTAGGAACTTTTTATATAATTTAACATCAGTATTGTAAAATTGTAGAGGTCGCATAGTAAGATCGGTATTTACTATACCTACATATAGCGACGTACGTTACATAGGGGCAGTTTGGATGGAGGCTAGACTGGTGATGTGTGAGAGGTGAAAGCAACCAAAATGTTTAGATTTAGGAACTTTTTAATATATATTTAACATCAGTATACGTATAGAGGTCTGCAATTAGATGGTATTTTTACTATATCTAAACACTAGCGACTTAAACGTTACATAGGCAGTTTGAGTGAGCTAAATGGGTGATAAGTAGCGCAGAGGTGAACGAAATCTCTCGATGTCTGCTCTCATCTCGTCTCTCTCGCCTCTTCTGTAGACTCTTCTTCTCTCTCGTTCTTTTCTCTTTCAGTCTCTCTCTCGTCTCCTCTCTCTCCTCTCTTCTCTCTCTATCTCTCTCCCAGGTCAAAGAAGTTACCAATACCTAGGCAAATTTGGTAGTTATAATGTGTTGTGGAGTCCTCTACGAATGTAATGCTGCTTTATTGGGCGAAATGTATATATCGGGGAGAGAAAAACTTTTTCTGCTCTGTATATGCATAATCATAAAACAGCTCCTCAACTAATGATTTTTTTTGTAGTCGGTTGAGACTTCTCACAAATGTAATGCTGCTTTATGCGAATGTATATCGGGGAGAAACCTTTTTTCTGCCTGTATATGCATATACATAAAACAGCCTCTCTCAAACTAACAATCAATTGTACTACTACTCCACATAAGCTTCATGTTCTGTAGAAATTCTTCTGCAGAATATGATTCATATGTGGAATAGTAATAACTAGGTTCACCTGTCTAATTCTTTGTTTTGTTTTTTTTTAGGAAAGGGGTCAACCTCAACTTTAAAGTAAAGTAGAAATAAAACAACTTGTAAGACATTAACTTCTCAATCAACTTAAGAAGCGGTCGGCTAAGGCACCCAGCTTCGATAGTGAACCGAAGAGTGAAGATGAATTCCCGGAGGGAATCTAAAACCCACAACAAAGCCAGAAAAAACTATTACAAACGAACCCAATCACTTTAGTACCGTTTGTAGGTATTGTTTTTTTAACGGGTAGATTTACCCACTCATTGTGTTTGTGCCTTTTTCTATCTACTTCACAGCTTTCTCGAGCCCAGCTGCAGCCATCAAGAGCCAGCTCCGTCGGCAGAGTATCAAACTAACGCTGTTGGACCCCTACCTTGGTACAGTTCTGTATTTCACACGGAACATATAAATTTATTAGTATTTTGGTATTTTGTTTTTTTTTTTTTTTATTCTCGTTATTATAAATTTTTATTATTATTATTTGATTATTTTATTATTAATATTATTAATTTATTGTTGTTATTAGGTTATAATTATTTTTATTCTTATTATTCATACGTTATTATTAATAATCTATCTATCATTATTATTATTATTATTATTGTTATTCTTATTATTATTATTTTTTATTATTATTATCAACCCTTGTCGTGGGATCCTCATACGTTATAGCAGCACTATTTAGAAGAATTGAAAGAACTTGTAAAAAAATAATAGTAAAAAAGGAAAAAAAAAAAGTTTTAATTAGTTTTTTATATATATATATATATATATATATATATATATATATATATATATATATTATATATATTTGTATATATATTGAGTACACATACATATTTTGCATTATTTATATATATAGTATATTATATATATATATAATATATATATTATATATTTATATATATATATATATATATATATATTATATATACTACTATATATATTATATATAATATATATATATATATTATATATATATATATAATATATATATATATATATATACTTATGTAATATATATATTCTATGATATTTGGGGAATTTATCAACAGCCTCATTTTAATCCTTGGTCTAGCTCCTAAGGTTGTAATTTCTTTGATTTTTCCACCCTCGGTCCGTTATTAGTGCCTCCGCTCGCTCCACATCTTATTTAAATTCTTTTTCTTTCCTCCGCTCTGCCAACTTCTACGCCTTTCATCATGTCTACTCCCTCGCGAGCATTCCACTTGCAACCTTTCTTCGTCAACATCCCGAGCTTTGGTTTGACCTGGCTGAGTCAGCGCTCCTGACCATCGAAGATGAGAAGGAGAGATATTCGAGAGTTGTGAATGCTCTACCAGAATCTTGCCTCCTCAAAATCAGGGATGGTCTGGCAACAACTTACAACCCCTTACAACACGCTCAAAACCCTTATTATCGACCGCTTGGCTCCCACCAGAGAGGAACAATTGGAAACTCTGCTTGGAGGCATCTCACTGGGCGACCAGAAACCCTCGGAATTGATGGTAAGGATGCTGAGTTTGTTGGGTGGCACTCATCTACACGGGACGAGGAATTAATTCGCACTCTTCCTCCAGAAGATGCCTGCTCGACTCAAGCGTACTGCATCAATGAACGACGTTGTCCTCATGAGTTTGCGCACACAGACAGATTTTGCGCCTCCGTGGAGCTTGGTCACCAACTTTACGCGTTTCTCTCTTCCCCTACTCTTCGCTCTCGCACCTCCTCATCATCTGCAACTCAGCCAACTTTCCAATACTCTAACACGTCCTCTCACCTCCTCCTCCGTCCCTCAACCGCCTCTGCTGCCTATGCAGCCAACCATCCCTATTCTAACCACCTCAACTTCCTATCTCACGTTCGCAGTACAACCTCCTCCTTCGGCAGGCTCTGGATACCCGGGTTTGGTTTCTGAAACTGGCATGGCCGAATTAAAACTGCCCTTTCCTCTCTTACAGCGCAATAATATAACACTTTTCGCTCTCGTGATCACTCCTTTCAAACTTTCGTCCTTCCTCTAGCGGTTCCTCGTGTCACCTTCTGCTTCTTCTCACGCAAGCGTCAGTATCTATGGGTACTGTTATATCACCATATTTCCGGGCATGGATGCAATAATGCGAGTCTTCCTGCCTCTATCAGGGAAACGCCAGCAAGCCAACCGTCGTAGGGGACGGGAGAGCGCTGGTGCTTTTTTTCTTCTTCCCACTCTACTAAAAGGATTTCTTCGTATCTAACATCGGTCACTAAACTTGCTTCTTCTTGATCGTTCCGCGCTAAGCTTTCGATTTTACACACAACCTTCTCAAGGAACTCGGCTATCCCTCTTTCAGGCCGTCAACTCGCTAATGGCTCTTCCATTTCGGTATATGGAGAGCGTTTATGTACGTTGGATCTGTCTCTCCGCCGCCAGTTCCGTGGGTTTTTCTCGTCGCTGAAGTGACACAGCCCATCGGCGCTGACTTTTTGTCCCATTTCAATCTTATGGTGGACTCGTATAGCGTCTAGTTGACGGTGATACTTCTCTTTACTCTCACGGTTCCCTAGGGTTCTTCAGAGCTAAGGGGCATTTCCGCTATCGCCCGCTTCTTCGGTGTGTCTCCTTCCTTTCTATCCTGCTACGGAGATTTCCTTTTTATCTGCATCCTGCTCTTCAGTACAACCCTCTTTAGCATTCTGTGGAACATCATTAGAGACCACAGTCACCTTTTGCTCAGCTAGCGCTCCACTCCGATAAGCTCAAGGCCTGCAGGCGAGTTTGGATCAATGTTGCAACTGGCATTGTGCGCCCTTCCAAATGTTGGTCTCTCCGCTACAACATGGTCCTAGAAGGCCCGGGCGATTCGGAGACCTGTGGTGATTTTAGGTTTGAATTGCCTGCACAAGACACCGGATAGGTACACTGTACTCGCATATGACAAAGTTTCAACTCCCACCTGGCTGGCACCACATTTTTTTCTTTGGACTTTATTCGAGCTAAATCAGAATACCCGTGGCTCGGAGGACGTCCAAGACAGTGTAATCAACCCTTTTGCTTTTTGAGTATACAAGAATGCATCGGTTTGAAAAATGCAGCAGTACTTCAGAGTATCGTTTATCTCCGTGGTCTTCCTTTTGCTTGGGCATATTTAGATGATCTTTTAGTCGCTTCCTCCTCTTCCGAAGAATATATGGAGCACCTGCGTGCCGTTTTTGGTAGGTTGGATGATGCGGGAATTCGTCTCAATCCTACCAAGTGCGTATTCGGCGCGTCTTCTCTTACATTCCTTGGTCACACAGTCTCGGCTGAGGGTATTTGCCCTCTTGTAGACCGTGTCGCCGCTATCCGAGCCTTTCCTCTTCCCAAAATCAAAAGCAACTTTCAATATCTGGGAATGACAACTTTTCCACAGATTTCTTGAAATCAGCGGCAGCCCTCCTAGGCCCGCTTACCGCACTTGTCCTAAACAGCGAGGCAGCACCACTAAAGTCGACTGGTCTCCGGCAGCAGAATCTGCTTTTGAGGCTTCCAAAGAAGCCCTCGCCTCCGCCACTCTTTTAGTTCATCCCCATGATACCGCACCAGCGAGAGTGCAGGTAGATGCCTCCGATTTCGCTGTTGGTGCGGTGCTTCAGCAGTTCCAAAAGGGCGAAATGGTGCCCACTTGCCTTCTTTTCACGCAAGCTGCAACCCGCCGAAACAAGGTATAGTGCTTTTGGACGGGAATTGCTTGCTATGTACCTTGCTGTTCGCCATTTCCGGTACTTTTTGGAAGGACGGGAGTTCCACATCCTGACCGACCACAAAGCGATCAAACTTTCGCAATGGCTTCACGGCATGAACGTCACTCCCCCGTGAACTCGTCATCTGAGATTCGTTTCCCATTTAGACAGACATATTGTCACATCTCCGGAGTGGTAATTTCACCGTGGTCTCCTTTTCGGAGAAATTAACGCTCTGTTCCGTCAATTCTGACATTGATTATGCTAGCCAATGGCCAACGTGCCAGGCAGACAATATCGATCTTCAGAGCGGACTCTTCTCTAAGCTTGCAGTGGTCAATTTCGGGCATAGAGAAGAGACTCTTGTGTGACACTTCAACAGGCCATCCTCGTAAATTCTCTGCGAAAGGCAGTCTTCTGCAATCTCCACTCGCTTTCACACCCTGGCGTCGAGGCTTCAGCAAACCTGGTAATCGGCCTGTTTTGTGTGGCCCTAAAGTTAACGCCGAACGTAGCGAACTGGGTCGGCTGTATGGTTGTCAGCGCTCCAACAGTGCGAAGACATACTAAAGCTCCTAGACTTTCTTTCTTCTTGTCTGGTCAACGGTTTTGAGAGAGTCACATCGGACAATTCGTTGGACCTCTCCCACTTCTCATGGCAAGCGATATATCTCACCTGTATTGATCGGTTTACTCGTTGGACCGAAGCTATCCCTCTCTTTGTCCAGCTGAATCTATTGCTAAAGCTTTCTTGTCCCATTGGATCTCTCGGTTTGGCATCCCTCTCTCGGTCACAACGGATCAAGGACGCGTCTTCGAATCTTATCTTTGGAAAGATTTGATGCGCTTGCTTGTTTCCGAGAAGATCATACAGACATTTCCACCCTGTTCGAACGGGATTTGTGAAATGGTTTCATCACCGTCAGACTAAAGGCTCTCTCATCCACAACCAGAACATTGGACGGAAGCCCTCCCTTTGGTTATGCTTGGTATACGCACGGCCGTTAAGGAAGACCTTCAGTGTTCAGCTTCCGAACTCGTTTATGGCTCTACTCTCCGTCTGCCGGGCGAGTTCTTTTCTCAATCTTTCCCTCCTGCTACTGCTGATCCCACCCTATACCTCACCCGTTTGAGACGCTGTGCCCTCTCCTGGAGACCTACTCCGACCCGCCAGCAAAAGGTGCACTCTTACATTCCGAAAGATCTCTCTTCCTTTGGAGGCATGACTCCCACCGTTCTCCCCTCCAACCCAAGTACGACGGGCCCTTCCCGGTGTTACTTCGGAAGGAGAAGTTCTTCAAAGTACAGCTTCCTACTCGTACCGACGTTATATCGATCGATCGTCTCAAACCTGCTTTAAGTTTGAGGGCGAACTGACGTCCAAGATTCGGACTTGTTTCCAAAACCAATTCTGATTCCTTTGGATACATCATCTTCTTATCCTGTACCAGATCTCACCTGCCTTCATTCCTCCCGCTCTTCTCCTCTTCATCTCCTTGACTTCATTCCACACTCCCTTCCTCTTGACCAGACGCTCTTTCCTTTTCTCCTTCTCTTCCTCTACGTCCTCCATCACCCTCCTCATGCTTCCACAAGTCGTACTGCAGATGTTCCTCCTCTCGTATTCTCGCCCTCTCGTCAACTCCTGCCCTCAACCTAGTCCTCGTTCTCGCCTCGTCCTGGTTTGCAGCGCTGCGTATAAAAACGTATCGACAGAGGCCGTCATTTGCGCGGCAACTCCGGCTACGGGATTGAGCGCCGGCCTCAGCTTGCATGGGGGGTACTGTGGAAGGCCCTCTCTGGGAAGTGAAGAACATCTATACAAGTGAACTACATGAGCCGACTACAGTTACAGGTGAGCCGACACAACACGCCCTATTGTTTAAGATGTGTTGTCGTTCGTGATAAGCACGTCTCCAAGCGCCGAATTATCACTTTTCAAAATCGCAACAGCATGTAACTTCCTTCTAGAGAATTAATATAAAATAATAGCAATTCACAATATTATAAAATACGTGAGAAATGTGATGTTAATTTTAATTAACAGAACCAAGGTGAGTTTTAGAAAATAGGGCAGCTATTAAGTAATTATTTAGGGTAATGACAGAGTTAGGCGACCTAGTTAGTCGGTGGGCCTAAAGCTGAGGTTAGAATTGGTTGCAATGAAAAGCATCAGATTGAATAGGTATAAAAGAATGCCTAAAATCTAGTAGAAAACAAGTGAAGTGTTCATGCATGCCAGTGAAAAATTGTGGTAGGCTTAGGTAGCGCTCAAGCAATTAGCCTAATTTAGCGGTCAGAGGCTAGAGTAAAGAGAAAACTAGGTGGATTTTTAGAGTCGTCATGTAATTTTAAGTATAAATATGGGAAATGACAGCTCTGGGATAGGCGTTATTTCAGCACATATCTAACCCTAAGAAGGACGTAAGACGTGACAATAGAAGTTTTGCGAGGCTAACTGGGTGATAGTAGTGAGAGGTGAACAGCCCCAATAATGTTAGATGTTAGGAATTTTTAATTATAATTTAACATCAATATGTAAATGAAGGTGCATAGATCGGTATTTACTATACCTAACCCTAGCGGACGTAAACGGTTACATAGCAGTTTGGAGCGAGGCTAGACTGGGTGATAGTAGTGAGGAGGTGAACCAACCCAAAAATGTTAGTTTAGGGAATTTTGATATAATTTAACATCAGTATAAGTAAATAGAGGTCGGATAGATCGGTATTAAACTATACTAACCCTGAGGACGTAAACGTTACAAATAGCCAGTTTGGAGTGAGCTAACTGGGTGATGTCAGCGGAGAGGTGAACAGCACAAAATCTTCTCTCTCTCTCTCTCTCTTCTTCTCCTCTTTCTCTCTCTCTCTCTCTCTCTCTCTCTCTCTCTTCTCCTCTTCTCTTCCTCTCTCTCTCTCTCTCTCTCTCTCTCTCTCTCTATCTTCTGCCAGTAAAGAAGTTCAATACCCAGGCAATTTGGTTAGTATATGTGTCGTGTGAGTCTCATACCAAATGTAATGCTGCTTTTAATGCGAATGTATTGGGGAGACTTTTTTCTGCTGTATATGCATATTAATAAACGCTCTCGCAAGACTAATGTTTTTTTGTAGGTGTGAGACTACATACAAATGTAATGCTGCCTTTATGCGAATGTATATCGGGAGAAAACTTTTATGCCTGTATATGATATACATAAAACACCTTCTCAAACTAAATCAATTGTACTATACTATTCCAATACTTCATGTTCTGTAGAAATTCTTCTGCAGAATATGATTCATATGTGGAATAGTAATAACTAGGTTCACCCTGTCCTAATTCTTTGTTTTTTGTTTTTTTTAGGACAAGGGGTCCAACCCTCACTTGTAAAATAGAAGTAGGAAAATAAAATTGTAATTACTCTCAATCAAACTTAAGAAGCGGTCTCAGCACCAGCTTCAATATATATAATATAATATAATTACTATATTATATATATATATATATATATATTATATATATATATTAATATATATATACTATATATATTATATAATATATATATATATATTATATATATATATATATTATATATGAAAATCCTAAGTGGTTGAACCCTACATCCTTAGGATGTTAAGAAGAGTGTTACCAACTTAACCACGATGGCTAAAAGGAAATTGGCCTGGTTCCACTGAAGCTTTGCTTCCCAAGATGAAAGGCATGTCGTTGACATCTAACCTCCAGAAAGATCCCCCGCTCACACTCGGGTCAGAGGTAACTTGGGTAAATTTTAACGGCAGAGCTAATAGGTATCAGAACTTTGGCATGTAATCGTGCATTATTTGTATTTTTCAAAAGTCGCCTAGCTGGGTTTTGAACCCCTTACCCGTTAGATGTTAAGCAAGAGTGTTACCTTAGGGTAACTTAGGGACTTTTGAAAAATAATAATGCAGATTTAAGTGCATGTCTGTATATCTATTTTCAGTCCGATTAAACTTTACAAGTGTTACCTATGGACGCGTGTGGAGGGGAAGGTCTGTCTGGAGAGTTAGATGTCAACGACATGCTTTCACTCCTCTTGGGAAGCAAAGCTTTCAGTGGAAACTGTGCCAAAATTTCATGAAAAATGATGCAAATGTTCTACAAAAAACGGTGGGGTTTTCATCAACGTTCATTCACAACTTCAAAAAAGCTTTAGGAAAAAATGGGAAGTTAGAGAGGCATGAACACTCTTCAGCTCACTATAATGTGTAAGAATGAAAACTCAGCAGACAGGCTTGAAGAAACCGGGTTCACGGTTTCACGCTCAAATTTGTTCAACAGAGTAAAGTGAAAGAGACTCAATAGGAGATTTAAAATAAAAATGCGCTTTTGCGTGGGTGTTTTTTTTTTGGTAAAAAGGAAGAAGTAGCTTACCCTACTAATATCAAACTTTTATTGAAAGGATTTTGTACAAATTGAATAATGATTTTAAAAGAAAAGATCAAAGTGATAGGTCGAATTACAGGCAGCAAAGATACTGCCGGTGAACTTCTTATGTATGGGCGAAGTTTTGAAAGATGAGTTTTGAAAATCATTGAACAAGAAATTCCCGTTTTAGCGATGAGAGCACTTCTTAGAAATAATGGAGCTGAGTATATGTTTAAGTAGTGGAGGGTAAGAAATCCTGTAGAAAAGTTCTTGTCAATTGTTAGAAAATACCCATTGAAAAGCAGAAATATGAAATGCTTATTGATAAGGAGTCACTGATCTTGATTTAAATTATGAAAACATTATTGCTTTGCGTTGGATGGTGGCTTCTAATATGGCTGGAAAAGTGGGAGGTGTAAGAAAAAGGCTTTTAGAAAAGACAAACAAAGAAGTTCTCTATATACACTTTAGAAACATACATTGCCTCGGCAACAGATACCCTTAATAAAAATGAGGAGGTAAACTCTCTTACGATAATAAATTTAGTCACTGTTACAAACTGTTTAGCAAGTCGCCTAAAATAAAGAAAATATTTTGCTGATTTGCAATCATTAATCACTGATACATCTCAAGCTTCGAATGCTTGAAGTGAGAGGTTTCTCATTATACAGATAGTGAATTGCTATCTCAGGAGTTAAAGTAATTTGCAGCATTCCACAAAGAAGGGACAGACTTTGCATCACTTGCAGGGGGCATCTTGCTGAGAATATTGAAGAGAGATCCATTTATCTGTTTATGAATGGAAAAACTCTTAGTGCACTCTTATCTTAGCAATGCTTTGCAAAAGGACTTTAGTATGACCAAGTTATCCCCCTAATTACTGGAACAAAATTGCACCTGTAAAATATTGCAAAATCAGTGTGGGGACGTAAATAGAGACTTTATTACAACGTTCGGTTAAAATTAGAAAAAGTGGTTGCAATTGTGGTGCGCTGATTGCTGATGAGATGAGAAAATGCTTGTAAAGGATGAGATATACGTGATATTATCGAGAAATTGAAGAAAGGTTCACGACAATCAATTGAATTAATGATTTTGTAGTCACTTGGAGATTCAGTCTTAAAAAAATCGTTTACGGATATTGAAGTTAAAAATTTTGTGACAGATTTCCGTTGCTTAATGCGGAAGGTGTACTAGCTGACCTGAAAATTAGCATTATGATAGCAGAAAGATGTAATCGAACGATTGGTTCGGCAGTGAAAGTCATTGTAAAAATATTATGGACGGATCATTTAAAGAAATGGGCGTTGCTCGTGTACGACAGCCTCGGTATTGGATCGTCAGGTTTATGAACGAATATAAGTAAGACAATGAATAGAATGCGACAGAAATTATGCATTGTATGAGATAAGCATGAGGAGATGAGATTTCAACTAGGATTTCTATAAAAAAAAAATAAAAAAAAAACAGTAGATTGGTATGCGACGAGAACTCGCGTAACTATTTCCTTTCAATTTTACTTTTAATATAATACCTAACTTACTAAGTATTACGTCGTGGGCTAAGCTGAAGTGTTATATAGGGCTATATCTATATATATATATATATATATAATTATATATATATATAATATATATATCATATATTTATAATATTTTATATATAATTATATATATATATATATTATATATATATTATATATAATATATATATATATATTATATATTATATATATATTATTATTATAATTATATATATTATATAATTATTTTTAAAAAAAGATCTATTTCCTATTTGAAAAAGTCATATTATCATTTATATTATTTTAATATATATATTCTCTTTTATATAAGTTTACGTAGCGATGTTCATTTAGGAAATTGCCGCACATTCAACATCGTTGCTATATTTTTAACTAAAGATTTGGTTATATTTGGTTGAATAATTCAGTAAGACAGTAACTATAAGACGTAAGATAGCTGAAAGTGAAAGAAATCAATTATCCTTATTTTTATGTAGTTATGTTAATATCTTAATTGTGTACGCACGAATCTCTGTAAAGCCTCCCCGGAGAAAATTGTCTGAAAGAAACTCTGTAATATGTATTATATATATATATTATATTATTATATATAGATTATATATAATATATATATATATATTATAATTTATATATATATATATATTATATATATATATATATATTATATATATAATATATAATATATATATATATATGGTAAGCTGTTGACAAAGGCGCCCCGAACACAACATTTGAGAACTACAAAATTTTCTGTTCAAAAAAATTCTAAGTTCAGAAAGTTAAGTTAGAGTAGTTTTTTCAAGAAAATTTTAGTGGCATCTTCTGGAATCTATGCAGATTGCCACTAAAAAATTTTATTTAAAAAACTAACTTAACTTAACTTTTCTGAACTTAGATATTTTTTTGAACAGAATTTGGTCTCAAAATGTGTGGGTCGCTGTCTACAGCTTGTACCTTATATATATTATATATATAATATATTTTATAATAATATATTACTATATATATATATAATTATAATAATATATTTATATAATATATATTATCATATATTATATATATATTATATATATATATATATATATATATTTATATTATATATATATAAATATATATAGTATTACAGTTTTATTTAATTATTTTGTTTTTTATAGTAGATTTTTTTTTTTTAACAATCTTTTTTTTTTTTTATTAATACGTTTGGTATATTCACTCACAGTATAAATGTACTAGTTCAAATTGATCGTTGTGACAATTACTTAGTAATTTTGCGTTGATAATGTAAAAAATATGAAAGAATATTTTTATGATATATAATTCGGGCAATATCAGAACAAACATGATAAGTGTTATCCCAAAAAAACGCGAAATTGGTCATTTTTTTTTTCGGAGCGTAATTTTCATATTTTAATTAAAAATTCTTTATAATATACGCTATCGGGTAAAAAAAAACCTAAAGAATTTTTTGATACATTTTTTTAAATTATAGTTTAATAGTTTAATGAATAGTTCGTAAAGTTTATATCACGCTCAGTAAGAATACCACATATGAATCTGAATATGTTAATGTGAATTGTAAAAAAAATTTGAATATTTTTGATACCCATTTTTGTAATTTATAGTTTTAATACAATATTCATATGATTCAGAACCACAATTATCAATTACAAATACTGTCTAAGAGCATGCTAACAAGTAAATCTGTTCCACCTATGAATAATTGCTTCCATGATTCAATTGGGTATATAATATTTCATTTCATTAACGAGGGATAGGCTGTTGCTTAATTTTTTCAAGTTTTGGCCTTAAAAGTGACAAGTTCCACATACAACATAAACTGTTATAGAAGAAGGCGTATAAAGTATAAGTTGTATAAAGGTTCATAAGCTTGTAGATCAGGTCTTAGGTAGGCCAAGAGTTTGCTCTGATCAGCCAATTTGTATTATATTATATGCTGTTCAGCATAGAAATTTTGAGTTCTGGATCTTTACAACCATTTCACTAAAAATGAGTGTTGGATTAAGCAAGAAATTGGAAAATGTTAGTTTAATTTTGACATTTTTTTAGCAGAACATTATATTTAGAGCCAATAATGGATATTAAAATTGAAGTTGAATTTAAAGATGAACTCTTAGTTCACGAAATTTAGAAGATGGTCAAAAGCCTTGAAGGTTTCTCATCGAAGAACTCAGTATGGAAATTTTATTATTCATTTTATATTATTATATCATTATTATTATTATTAATTATTTATTTATTATATTTAATTTGAAGGAAAAGGAAAAGGGGGAAAACCCCCTTTTGGTGCAAAAGAAGTATGTGGATATGTTAAAGTATAAAGTAAGAAAAAAATAGTGAGTGGTGGTGAAAAGGTGATCGCAAGGGGTTAAACAGTTAAAAAGCAGCATGTTGATGTACTGAAAGACAATTGATGAGGTTCGACGATGATGTTGGAAATATATAAGGTGGAGAAAAGAGACTAAATGTATATATAATGGCTCGGGCGGGTGACCAGGCCCGCCTTTTTTAGAGGGGTGAATTGGTCCACTCTAAATAAAATAAAAAATAATAAAAAAAAAAAATTTCGGTCATTTTTATAGCCAGCGGTAGTATATATCATTTATTAGATATATTTATTCTATAAGGTTTTTTATTTTTCAACAACGTAAGACATCAGCCTGAAAAATGTCCTTCAACTAGATTTCACTTTTGAAAGAATGTGATTTTTTTTAACTTCGTTATAAAATGGAAAATTGTGGATCTGAGTTTTAACATATTTTCAGTGGACACTCGAGCATGTTGCTTTAAAACTGGCAAGTAAATTTTTGATCCAGCAGTATTATGAAAAAAAAGGGGGCCTACTTGGTTCGATTCACCGCAGTAAAAATGATGGGGGGGTGGCTCGGAACTTGTTTTTTCGTATTTTTACGTCATTTTATTGACATTTTATTAGATAATTAATTTAAATGTAATGAAAAGTTACTTATATTAAGTGAAATTTTTTTAAAAATGAAATTTTAATAAAAAACGAGTTCAAAAAGTGTCAAAATTTTTGGAGGAAGGGGTGATCACCACTTTTATATCGTATTTTATTTATACATATTGACATTTTATACTTAATTACGAATCTTTTATATGATAAATATTATATATTAAGTAAAAATTAAATATAAAATTGATTATACGTAAAAGACGAATTAAAACAGAGTCCGAGTCACCCCTCAATGGTGGTCGGCTTCACCCCATGGTCAGCTGATCGGCGTTATTCAAACTTTAATACCTTTTATTATTAGAATTACAATTATTATTTTTTGTGTGCTTATGACCGCTTAGGGCAGATGATTTAAAAAAAAAAAATGTCAAAAAGTTGCATAGGGGAAAGTCGGGAGACCAAGTTATACTTAAAGTGGTCCACGTCACCCGCCCGAGTATTAGGAGGAAAAAAGAAAATGAACAGTTTGGAAAGGAGGATGAAATGGGGACTTATAAAGGAATAGGAGCTCTTCTGGAAGGCAGATACAAAAGGTTAAATGAATGTAAAGGGATCTTTCAGAGAATAAGATAGGATTGGTACTTTTCGTCGACTATACAATAGATGAAGGAGAGAGTGGATGCAACACTTCAAAAATCTATGTACATTACGTAATGAGAGGTGATAGTGATGTGTGTGGGTTTGATGGATAAGAAGAATAGCCTTTGTGAATAGGTAATTATAGGGACTGAAGCAATAGGGTAGAGTGGGAAATTAAAAGTGATAATATGAGTCTAGAGATAGAAGTTACTGATGAAATGAAAAAAAGGTAGGCAAGATTGTTGAGTTGACACACTGGAGTCTGTAACAATCTTTTATAGAGGGAATAGTTAAGATGTAGGAGACCAGTAATAGTACCTTTATATAAGCTGAGGGAGATAAAGGGAACTGTCGAAATTATATGGCAATTAGTTTATGGAAGTGTTGTACGGGATATATATGTTGGTATTATTGGTGTACAAAGTGCATTTGAGGTGTGTGGAATGATTGGCGAATAAGGGATTTAAAAGTGGTAGGGGATTTAGATCAGAATTTTCATATTGAAACAATGAGAGAGCAGGATGATCAAATTGTATTTAGGTTTTTGGACTTTGAACAGGATTTGGGAGGATTAGTAGGAAAGATTGTGACAGGTGTTGTGATGTTGTTTGGTAGTGTTCGATGGAATAAAAAAGTATGTATATATAGTGAGCGTGTGGTAGAAAGAGAATGCCATACTAATAGTTTTAATATTAATAGTGGGATGATGCAGGGGTGTATCTTGTTATTTATATGTATGAATGGGTTGATTAAGAATTTAGGTAGGGGAGTGTGTTACAAAATATGGAGATGAGGGTTGCGTTGTATGCTAGATTTTTTTGTGTGGTGAACTCAGAAGAGAGTTTGAAGAGGAAAATAGGGGGTGGACAGGATGTAAAAAGGAGGGGTTTTTTTTGGGAAAGGAAATGTAGATAAGAAATAAATTTGTTAGCGAGTAGAGTGTCTGTGTTGGTGTGTTGGTGCTGACATTGGAAAAGTATCGGAGTTTAATATTTAGGTATATGTTGAATGAAAAGGGAAACAGATTGCGGCAGTCCGTAGTAAGGAATAGTTGTGAAGGTGGAAATTTGCGTGCATTACCTGAATAGATACAAAGGGACTAAATTTGGTGCTCTAATGACTTTTCCATGAGGGTTTGTTGTTACCTGTGTTAATGTATATATGAAACATAGTATGGATAGGAGGTATAATGAGTTTAGGTATAAATCTGTTCAGATGGACATTTAAGGGCTGTTAGGTGTGAAATGATTGAGTAAAAATGAGAATGAGTACTAAGAGTTGTGTTGAGTGTGAAAGAGGTTAAGTGTAGACATAATGAGAGTGATCAAGATGGTTTAATCCTATGTAAGTGATGATGATTAGGTTGGTGGTTTAGGTGATTATATTGGTGAGTGTGCTGGGTAAATGAGGCTGGGAGACTGAGAATGGGATTGAGTCAGTAAGAATGGTCCTGAAGGGAAAGAATGAGAATTAAGCGGAGTTGACTAAGGAAAGGTTTGTATATAGGAAATGAATAGCGGGGATGTGGGCTGCCCAGGCGAATGAACCCCTATGATGGGATACCACAGTAGGGCCATCGTAGCCTAGAAAGCCTAGGTGGTTGTATTTTCTGCACATTGGGCTCTCATTTAAGGGGGACTGTGGATCTTTAGAACTGACTTCATATCCGCTTTACATAATTATCTTTTTCGTGTGTTTAACACTACCTTTCTTGGGAAGAGAAGGGTGGATAAAGAATTGAAAGAAAGAAATTATTATTATGTATTATTTTTTTTTATTATTATATTTATTATTAAGTTTTAATCCTTTAACAGGAAAGTTTACGCTCGTCAACATAGAATTCATGAGGAAACTGAGTATAAAGAAGATTGCATTGATTTTTGGAAGAGTATACGAAGCAAGTGGTCAAATATGGCAGATTCTGGATTACATAGCCAGGTTACAATATAATTTAGTTTATAAATTAACTCATAATGAATCTGTGAGCTTACTTTATTGTAATATATCACTTTTTCGTGGAAAATGAGTGAATATATGTAAGGTATGTAATTAATATAATCTTCCAACTCTTTTAAAGCTTCTTTCGGGAGTTAAACGCATTGTTGGCAAAACCTCAATGGTTTTTTGATTTCTTGAGATAAGAAATTAGAAGTATACAGCACTTTCCTGTTTTAACTTAATATACGTCATTTAGAGTGATTTATATATTACATATTAACCTGTAGTTTCCATTAATGTTTTTTATTTTAAATTGAAGGCTTAATTAACTTAGGTAAGGTGCATTACTTTGTAGAAGGATGAATTAATAAATGTATTTCGTACAATCGAGGTGCAGAAAAAAATTTTAATTTTTTTGTTTCTTCTGTTGTTGAAATTTATATTATGGTTGCAATGCTCTTAGATTTAGAGTTTTGTTTTAAGTTGACAAATAATGACAATTTAAAGTATGAATTATAATCAGGGTTGTTTGACAAATAAACACATTTAAATACGAGTCCTTAATCGCTTCAGTCTGGTGATAATGTTTTTGTCAATAATACTTCTGAGTCATTGATTAGATAACTGTTGTTATATATATATTACTTTTTTTCAATACATATACTTAAATATATATAATAATACTATAATAATAATAATAAAAAGTTACTATAGGGCTTGTTAATGTTGTTATATTCGAATATTTTTGTAAATAAAAACTTTTTCAATGAATCTTCTATTTTTAAAGGTAAAATATATATTTTTTTAAAAAATCGCAAAAAAATTCTAAGATCTGGTGAATCTCGTAGAATTAAGATATCAGAATTTCAATTTAGATGCATATTGGGAAGTCTATTTTTAACATTTTCCATGTAAAAAATTTAAAACATTAAGCTTATTTTTAAAGTTAAGTGTTTTCTCTTTCGGGGTAAAACCGTTCGGGGCATGGGGGAAAACCAGTCAATATAAACCTATATAAAAATGTCAATTTATTTTTAGTTTTTAATATTTTATTTTAGTTTTTATGTATGATATACTATAAGACATTTGTTTAATGTTTTCTATAGCTACCTTTCTTTCTATCTAGTGTAAGGATAAAAAAGTGCAAATCAATACTGTATAATTTTTTTTAATGAAATGTGCTTACATACTAGTAATATAAAGTGGCTTTTGTTTAATAAGTAATATTATTATTATTTGATTATTATTATTATTATTTATTTTATTATTATTATTATTATTATATTATTATTAAAAATATTAAATTATAAGATAATTTAAATTATAATATTGCAATTTTTTTTCTCACAAGTTATCTGAAGTGGCGTACATAGGCCTATCGTATATAAAGTGCCTTTTGTTTAAGAAGTGCATAATATTATTATTATTATTAGAATTATAAAATTGATTGTCATACATTTTTGTTTTTTTTTTTTAATGTTTATTTAGCATAAAACGACGAAAATAACTGATAAATCTTGGAAAAGTTTTTTATTTGCAAAATGTAATAAATATAACTTTTTGTTTGCAACCTTTTTATCCTATCACTTGTTTATATTTTTATTATTAAAGTTTATAATTAAAATTATTGGGAAAGCACAACGCATTAAATTTATGACAGTCTCGCCCAAAAATCAATTTTTGAATGGAATTTTTTCAAAAAAAAATTTAATATTTTTTTGAATTTTTTTATTTATTATTCCTACATTAAGGAAAATCTAAATGTGAGAAAAAATATTTTAGATGTAGTCTTCAAATTTGATTTTCATGATTTCATTAAAAAAAAGGTGATTTGACAGGTTCCCATTATTTGCATTAAAATCTATAAATACTATTATATTCTATACATTTTATTTATCTTAGTATCTAACAATTCCTGTTCCCTATATAATATATATATATATATATATATATTATATATATATATATATATTTAATATATTGTATAATATATATATATAGTGATGGGGAATCGAATCGGATCGGATTCGAATCCGATTCGAGCTCTCGAATCACGGATTCGGAAAAAAAATTTCTTTTCGGGGGCATTCGATCCAAAGATCTGGACTGGATTCGGATTCGATTCGCAATTTCCTGAGATTCGGATTCGAATACGAAGGTGCTGGATTCGGATTCGGATTCGAAATTTTCCACACACGGATTCGGATTTGGAGCTCGATTCCGAATCCGGATTGAATCCGTCTATTTCTTGTTTCTACAGGTTAAAAAAGAAAAAATCAAAAATAAAAAAATCGAAAACAGAATAAAATTGCATCACCATTTAGAGCATCAAGGAGTGCTGAAAGCATCAGATACATATTTATATTATTATTGGATAATCATAACGCATAAGAGAAATAGTTACTCCTGAAACATTGAAAAAATAATTTATAGAGAATATATGTTAAAAACAAAATTAATTAATTTTTTAAAAATTATTTTATATTAATTGTGAAATTAGTTAATAAATTGAAATATTTAGTTAATTAACTTTTTAAAAAAATTATAAAAGGCAAGCTTAAGAATTAAATTTCATTTTATGCAGTTAAGCTTATAGAAATTATTATAATATATATAATATATATATATCTATATATTATTATATATATATATTATAATATATATATATAATAATATATATATATATATATATATTAACTATATATATTATATTTATATAGAAATTGTTTAAAACACAATCATATCTCAAAAACTACAATAGATACAGGGAAAAGGAATAGTTGTTGCCTGGTAAAAATTTAGTGCGAAAAATGTAAATATCTATATATATATATATATTATAGCTATAATATAATATATTATATTAAATTATATATATAATATATATTATAATATTATAATAAATATATATCTCAAAAACTCAATCGCTACAGCGAAGGAATACTTTGGAATCTGGTAAAACTTTAATAGGAAAGTAAAAAAAAATTTAAAAAAATTAATTTTATATAGTAAGTAATATGATTAGAGAGCTATTTAGAGACTTTTATTGGTTCTTCGTTAAACTAAATGACTTTCTATTCATTTGGCTTTTGTTTTTTAACTAAAGAATACCCCAAGGGTATAACCGCACCGATGGCAGGGGTTCTCGGCCTTCCGGGAAACTACGGGTAGGACTAATTCCCCTACGGGGAGGGGTCTCCGGAACCCCCGTCTTTAGGTATTTGGGTGTCGCGGGGGTTCCGCGCCACTCCCCTTCGGGTATGGAAACGTCCCCCTGTGTTCCGTCAGGTGCGAGCCCTACATTGGTGTAATAAATTTTACAAATAATATAATATATTATAATCATGTATATATATATATTTATTATAATTATATAATATATATATATATATATAATATATTATATTTATATACTTCTAAAAAAAAAATAGCCAATATTTAATTTATTTATTTTTTTTTGTTTTTTAACATTTAGTGGTTTCTAA
>JABUQX010008351.1:2500-10000 GCA_015478945.1 Trachelipus rathkii
ATATATTTATATATATATATATATATATATATATATATATATATATATATATATATATATATATATATATATATATATATATATATATATATATATATATATATATATATATATATATATATAAATATATATATATCAGTGCGACTCAAACTTTCTACTACTCGTACTCTCTCCCTATCTCTATATATATATATATATATATATATATATATATATATATATATATATATATATATATATATATATATATATATATATATATATATATATATATATATATATATATATATATATATATATTAGTGAGTTGGACGATGCTAAAATAATTTTTCGTGAAATTTTATATATAATAACATGCTAAAATTATTTAATTAACAAAATAATTAAATAGTAGTTAAAATTATTAGTTAATTAATATCAAATATATATTTTAATTTAATTTTAAATAAATCCTGATGCTAAAATTGAATTTTCGGTGTAATAGATTATTTTAAATTTCGATACTTATATATATATATATATATATATATATATATATATATATATATATATATATATATATATATATATATATATATATATATATATATATATATATATATACAAAGAATTATTTAATTTCGAAACAAAACATGGTCAATTTAAAATAAAACAAGGGACGTTTTTACACATCATTTCATTAGCGCATTTGTTGGACGATTACAGAGAACAATTTGAATAAAACACAGCTTTCATAGAATAACTCCTAAAAATAAAATAGTATTACTAACACAATTGTTAACGTGAACAAGTGTGTTGGACGATCCGAAAGCTGACTGGTAAATATATATATATATATATATATATATATATATATATATATATATATATATATATATATATATATATATATATATATATATATATATATATATGGTGGTCCAAGCTTTAAGGAAGGATTTATTTTGTTGTATCTTTGGGGTCCCCCTAAAAGTTGCCAATTAGTCTGAACACGAGATGGAGCAAAGTTTCGATAAATTGAATAACTTTAGCTCGTGCCTCATTGAAGTAATAGTTTTGTAAAACTGCTTTTTTGGGGAAAAGCAGTTTTCCTTCATAAAAAGAAAATCATTCGTCCTAGGAACTTAATTCTTGTTCTATTTCATAGGAAATGTTGTTGTCTTTGAAGTTTCACTCTCACCTTCGTCTTCTACAGCATAAACGATCATCTCTTGAAGGCAGAAAAACAAGATTATTTTAATGTGGCCAATTTAAAACAATCTTGCCTTTCCGCCTTGAACTCATGCTCGTTGATGCTGCAGAAGACGAAGGTTGGAGTGAAACTTCAAGGCAACAACATTTCTTATAAAATAAGACAAGAATCAGGTTTCAAGGACAAATAATTTTCATTTTATGAAGGATAAACTGCGATTTTTTCAAAAAATATGCAGTTTTTTCTTCATAAAATGAAAATTATTTGTCCTAGAAATCTTATTATTATCTTATTTTATAGGAAATATTGTTGTCTTGAAGTTTCATTCTCACCTTCCTCTTCTACAGCATCAACGAACATGAGTTTACAGAAGAAAAACAAGATTTTTTTAATTGGCCACATGTCTCATCAAATCACTGGCAGTAAGTTGCCATCTAATTGTCAAGTTTTACGCAGTTTATTTTATAATATGCGCCAAGTGAAATTGAATACCAGAGAAGCTGCAAGACTTACAATACAGGAAGTTCTAATTTTTTGGGAGAAAGCTAAGATACCAATCAGACACTTTAAAGATTGTGTTGCAAAGCTTGAAAAACTGTATGGAGAGTGGAGAAAACTACAAGAAAACGCTACCAGATCTGCAAACACAGCTCAAAATCAAAAAGTAGAAGCTTTCAAGTCAACTCTTGATGACCTATTTGACGTTGCTCATCAGGATGCACTGAAAAACACTACTGAAGAAGACAAGCAGTTTTTGTTACTCCAGAGAGAAAAAGGACGTCCTGGCTGCATGGGAGGCGTTGACATGAAATTCGTAAAAGCAGAACAACGAAGAGAAAAGAGACGAGCAGCTGAGATGGCAAGATTGGCAAAATCAAGAGAAAATGTAGGTGAGTTTCAGAGTTTTCCCTCAATTTTTCTTTTTTCATGTTATTTAGTACAACGTTGGTACATTGTTTGACATGAACTAAAACTTTTATTTATTACAATATATTTATTTATTATTATTTTTACTGCTCAGATTAGTTGACTTGATGCCATTATCTGTGAGTGTTTAATGGTTTATTTTATTTTATTTGTTTTATTTTTAGAAAGATTTGAGGATGAAGATGTAGAACTGGAATCTTCACTAAGCAGCACATCAGAGGAAGAGGAGCCGACGCAAGAAGATATGGAAATGGAGGATAATTTTCCAGACACAGAGGAAGTAGGGCCAGAAGTACTCTCGAGGAAGTGAAGAGATTATTACTGAAAAATTGTCTTTATTGTTAGATAGGTGTAGTATTTCTGATAGAGACGCAGTTCGAATAATATCAGTTACTGCAGAGGCGTTAGGTCATGACCCACTGAATTTAATTGTAAGTAGAAGTGTAATACGACTCCGCAGACAGCAATTCCGAAAACGAAGGACTGAGCTTATCAAAAATAGATTCAAGAATTCCGATTTAGAGGGAGCTGTTGTGCACTGGGATGGGAAATTGCTTCCAGATATTTTGAGTAAAGAAAATGTAGAGAGGTTAGAGGTTTGGATTAGTTGTGAAAATGAAGAACAGCTGATAGGAGTTCCTCATCTTGAAAATAGTATGGGAATTACTCAGGCAAAAGCTGTATTTTCAGCAATTGAACAGTGGGGGCAGCTGTCAAAATCCAGACAATGTGTTTTGATACCACTGCAGTAAATACTAGTCGCTTCAAGGGAGCCTGCGCTTTGCTAAAGCAATTATATTATTAGAGAAAAATCTTCTGTATTTACATGTCGCCTCAATATTTTAGAAGATATTCTAAAAGCAGTTTTTGATTGTAAAATGGACACAAGCACTGGACCTCAGCCAGATATTTTTAAAAAATTTCAAACTGGGTGGTGTAAGCTAGACAAGACAAAATTCAAAATCTGGTATTGAAGATGAAAATATTATATATAAAATACGTAATCCGGACAAATTTCAAGCTTTCTTATCGAAAACTTAAAAGATCAACAGTCCATGGATGATTATAAAGAATTTATTCAACTTTGTTTCATTTTTTTAGGATGTCTTCTTCCAAAAGACATTTTTTCAGAGTACCTGGTACTTTTCATCACGCCAGATGGATGACAAAGGTCATTTATTCTTTCAAAATATATCTTCTGAGGGATCAATTTTCATTTAGAGAAAAAAGGTATTGAAGAAATTTGCTTATTTATAATCAATATTTATGTAAAAGCATTGTTCAACGCCCCCAAACCCACTTTGGCATCCAACCAATATCAACAATTATTAAAATCCTTTATTAATTACAGAAAAATTGATAAAGAGGATTGCGCAGACAAAGGCACTGTCTAAATAATAAGCCAACTACGGTGTCTTAACTCGAAGCAAGTTGCATTTTCATTTCTCGATGATACTTTGGAAAAAAATGTCAAAAAAAGCATGGCTCTAAAATTAACGTTCGAAGAAGAAAATGGTGATGATTGTGATGATGATAGGAATGTAAAAGCAACACTCAGTTTAAAACAAATGGAATATTTATTGGACAAAGAAGTTCATATTTTTGTTTCTCCTCGAATTCTTAAAAAAAATTTAATATATTTGAAATTGATGCAGAATTTTTAACTACTGATCCTAATGTATGGTGTAAAAATCAAAATTATTTAAAAGCTAAGGATAGCAAACGGTTTTAAGGCTGTAAATGACATAACTGAAAGGAGGGTAAAATTACTCCATGATTACAGTTCCTGTTTGACGAAAGACGAAGAGCAACGTCAGTTTCTGTTATAAGTTGAATGAAGGAAGATTTTTACTTTCTTCAAAATTCAATTTATCAAAGCCATTACCACCTTAATCTGATGACTGTAAATAATAATCAATATTTATCATCTCTTCCTTTATAATGCTTCTTTTTTTATTTTACGCAACTTGGAATAATAAAATGCATTTGAGATTTTTTGTTTCTCATTTTTATCACCTTCTTTGCTTTTCTGTTCTCCTAATTCCTTCATTTCCAATTTGAAATTTTAATAAATTTGCTTTTGAGAACACATTTAACTAAACCCTTTTTAATGTACAAAATGAATAGAAAAAAACAAAGTCTGGAAAACAGATGTAATCGAGTGTTGCAATGTTTTTTGACGTTTGCATAAAAAGTCACTTTTGAGAAAGCGGATCATGTCCGGTCTTAGATAATGCTGGATATCTTCAAATCTCTATGTAGTAACTAAAACGTAGTGGTAGTAAAACTTTAAGACAATGAAACAAGAAATCAAGTTTCTAGGACGAATGATTTTCATTTTATGAAGGAAAAACTGTGATATTTTGCAAAAATTCGCAGCTTTTAAAAACTTTAACCTCAATGAGGGAGGGTTGACATTATCAATAGAGCTGACACTTTGCCAATCATATTTCTTAGCAAATTGTCAACTTTTAGGGGGGTTTCGTTGGGAAAAAATTAGAAAATTTTGACCACCCTAATATATATATATATATATATATATATATATATATATATAGCGATAGGACCGGATGTCAAAATTTATATATATATATATATATATATATATATATATATATGTATATATCATATATATAATATATATAATATATTATATATATATATATATATAGTATATCATCATCCAGCATCATCTCATCATTATTATTATTAAGCATTTATTATCATTATCATCATTATGTGTCATTATTATCATCATTATCATCATTATCATAGATTTTCTTTCCCTAGACTGGGGGTAAGTGGCCACATACACTGGAAACAAAAAAGTAGTAGAAGAATACGACTCAAATCGAAATGAAAACCCAGCCTTACCACCCCTTTATACCCTTAAGTGAGAACTCGTCGCAGAAATAAAAATCAACCTTAGGGCTTCACGGGACTGTGACTGACCCTCACTATGGCACATCTCGTCAACGTATGGTTCATCCCTTGGCCCAGGTGGGCCACAATCATTACCCTCCTCACAAAACCTTGCCATTCACTCCTACTATGCACCTTTCTTCTCGCCTCTGCCAAACTCACATTCCTCTCCTCCAGGCATTCCTTTACTGGCTCAATTCACTCTTTCTTCGGTCTCCCAGCCGGTCGATTCCCACCACACTTACCACTATATATCCACTTACCAACCGATTATCATCCACAATTTCCCCCTGACCCTTATATAAGGCTACTATTACTACTCTCCGCTTAACCAACCGACTATCATCCATCCTTTCCACATGACCAAACCATCTCAATGTACTGTAATTTATTCTTTCATTTACTCCTTACGTCACACCTCACAACTCCCTAACGTGTTCATTGCTCATTATATCAATTCTTCACACACCTAACACTCCCCTAAGATTTCCCATTTGAACACATTGTACTTTAGATCTATACCTCTTATTCCACACCATAGTTTCACTACTATACATTAACACAGGTAACAACATACCCTCATGCAAAACCCTAGCGCACTCAAGACTTAGTCCCTTTACATCAACCAAGGATTTAATTGCACCAGCCACCTTCCTACAATTCACAACTTTCCTACTACACTCTACATCACTTCTAAACGCACCTTGTTCTTCACCAATCAGTTCCTCAGTCATTCGACGCATTCTTTCGACCAAAATAACAGAAGATATCTTCCTTACAACACTCAAAAAACTAATTCCCCTATAATTCCTACAGTTACCCTTATCCCCCTTAACCTTATATAAGAGTACTATTACTGCTTTCCTCCAATCTCTCAGAACTATACCCTCCGTAATCGCTTTGTTACACAACTTCCAAATCCCTCAATCACCATTTTGACTCCGTTCTTGATCATTTCACCAGTTATTTCATCTATACCTGCAGATTTGCCATTTTTCAACTTTCTCATTCTACCCATTACCTCCACCTTACTAATGACCTCATTCCCAAAATATATACTCTTTCTTTCACCATCAAAATCCACACATGTTCACTATCACTAGGTCTTCATTACTGCAAATGTTATCCAGATTTTTAAATGTTCCCTCCACACTTCCCTTCCATACATTTCATCAGTTACGAAAGCACTTTCCCTTTTCATTGTTCTAAACAGATTTCCCTATTATCATTTTTAACCTTTCGCGCTTCCTTCCAGAAGAGCTTCCTATTCTCTTATAAGTCCCCATTCATCCTCATCCCAAACTGTTCATTTACCTTTTTTTCCTCCTACGTATGCATCTTTTAGCTTTCCTTTTTTACTCCTTATATAATTCCAATCATCTTTCTTTGGATACCTAATCATTGGCTTTTAAGACATTTAAACACTCTTCTTTTTTACTTTTTGACAGCTTGCATCACCTCTTCATCTCCACACTTCACTGTTTACATTCTTTTATATATATATAATATATATATAATATATATTATATATATATATATATATATAATATTATAATATATTATATATAATATATTATATATATATATATATATATATATATATATATATATATATATATATATATATATAATACGAAAAAAATCTAGTTAAAGAAAGGAAAATCTTTATATATGGAAAAGAAAAATTTTCAAAAATTAACCCGCAAAAAAACGTTTGCTTAGAAGAAATAAAAAAGTTTAGTCGCGTGTATTGCTTATCGATTAATTTTGATAGATTTACTGACCTAATAATAGACCTGGAACAAATTTGAGGACGAGAGAACATCTAAAATAAAAATAAACTGAGCAACTCTCCTATTCTTTATTTTCTAATATATTATATTATATATATATATATATATATATATATATAGTATATATATATATATATAATTATATATATTTATATTATATATATATATATATATATATATTATATATATATACAGTAATATATATATTATTATATATATATTTTAAATATATATATATATATATATATATATATATATATATATATATATATATATATATATATATATATATATATATAAATACATTATATATATATTTCATATATATAACATATACATATACATTATATATAATACATATAATATATATATTATATATATATATATATATATAATATATATATATATATATTATATATAATATATATATATATATATATATATATATATATATATATATATATATATATAGTATATTTAAAAATTTTATATATTATATATATAATATATTATATTTACAAATCTATAATTATATATAATATTTTTCTATATTATATATATATATATTATATATATATATTAAACAAATTCCAAAAATTTTTAAATGTATAATTTTAAAATGTATCGAAAATGAAAGTCACAGAAACGTTAATAATAATAATAATA
>JABUQX010008351.1:15000-25319 GCA_015478945.1 Trachelipus rathkii
AGGCGAGAAACCCGACTCTATCCATCGTTCATGTTTACCCGTGGGTATTCGTTAGTTTTAAAAAAAAAATTCATACATTTGGCACCTTTGCGTGCTCAGTCGGAGTTAGCGGCATCTTCGGATTGTCAAAAAACTGTAATTTTTTTCAACATTTTTTAACAATTTTAATTTTTTAAAAGGCGGTTTATTTTTTTTTTTTTTTTTAATTTCCGCGGTAAAAATGTCTCCTGATTAATAAAATGAATATTTATTTTTCGTGTAGCTGTTATAGTTTTCTAGTTACATTGCCTGAACTCTTGGATATATATATACATATATAGTATATATATATATATATTATATATATATATATATATATATATATATATATATATATATATATATATATATATATATATATATATATATATATATATATATATATTATATATATATTTATATTATATATATATAATTTATATAAACATAAAATTATGCATTATACATAATGCTTAAATACATATAATATTGTACACAAGACATTTCAGTTTCACGTATATCACAACTACCATAAACACATGTTACTGTTTGAGTTATTAAATTATCACTAAGCAACACACAGCGATATACATAATATTTTGTCTGTTTTATATATTAATAAAACATTGATATCATAACAAAAAATGCTTACTCAAAACCAAACTTCGAAATATTACAACTCAACAAAATTGAAACTAATATAAATTTCATTAAGCTGTAGTTCGGATTTGTACTCAAAATATATGTGTGTGTGTTCATGTGTGAAACTGTGCGACTTCGGGTGCCTGTGTTTAGAATGTTACATAATAGTTGAATTTTAAGAAGTAAAAATTTTTTGGAATATCTCTATTTCCATCAAAATAGGGGATGGGGAGGGTCGCACAACTGCAACATTTCACACAGAAAGTTATGTCATCATCCTATGAAATTTAGAAATTTAACAAAAGTAATAGTTTCGACATACCTTAATATATATAATATATATATATATATAATATATATATATATTATATATATATATATATATATATATATATATATATATATATATATATATATATATATATATATATATATATTATAATTATATATATATATATATTATATATTATATTATATATAATATATAATATATATATATATTGTACATGGACCCTATATATAATAAAGCAAATTTGAATCATTAAACTTAATTCTGTTATTGTCATGTTATTTTTTTTCTTTTTATTCCTAGACCAAAAAAAAAAAAAATAAATTAAAAAAAGAAAAAGACTAAAACCTAAACTTTAAATTTCGTCTTAAACTTTTGAGGTTTCTTTCTCCTTTTACTATTGCAATCCTTGTTTTTCCGTTTGTTTGACTCTCTCCAAATTGATCAGCGAGGATTCCAAATTGAATTTTGGACCTTCCTAACGTAATCATGACAACCCCAAATATGCATTTTCTTTTCTCTCTCTCTCTCTCCTCTCTCTCTCTCTCTCTCTCTCTCTCTCTTCTTCCTCTCTTCTCTCTCTCTCTCTCTCTCTCTCTCTCTCCTCTCTTTTTTTTTTTTTTTTTTTTTTTTATCACACTTTTGTGTGCTTTCAGGGTTATTTGATTTTCTTTAATTTAGCTTTATTTTATTGCTTGCTTTCGCTTCGTCAACTACTTATTTTTTCAATTACATATTTTTTTTATTTGTAATATTATAATAATAATAATAATAATAATAATAATAATAATAATAATAATAATAATAATAATAATAATAATAATAATAATAATAATAATAATAATAATAATAATAAATGTGTTCAAACTAAAATATTAGAATTTCATAATATTTTGCTAATAAAATAATAAACTTTTACAAATCATTATTTTATTTTTCAATTCTTACTTAATTAAAACTAAACGTAAAATGATTTTAAAGCCTTCTCCATCCTACTTTTTCTTTTTGCATGTCAATTTCGTTCGTTTTGTTTTCAATAGTAGGTTAAATATTTTTTTCACATTTTTAAATATGCATCAAGCAATATTTCAAATTTCAAAAGCACCTAAAAAATAGACATACTTTTTATGTGACAATAATTTAGAAAGAATCATACATACCATAAAATTGATAAATTATAGGTTAATATTTTATAATATTAAAGAAGTATCTCGGGATTTTTTTATATTGTTTTCCCATTTTTCAGAATAATAGTATAAAAATATTTTCTTAATTAAAATAATGGAAACCTACACTTATTAGTTCAGTTGTATTGATTATTTGTTTCCATTTAACAAAACTATACTTTTTTTCGAACCAACAACCTTTTAGGTTGAATTAGAAAGTTAAAAAATAAACTTTACATTTTTTTCCTCATACTAAGCTTCAATAATTGAATTCAACAATTTTTTACATTTCTAGATTTTCATGATCGAGGAAATCCACAACTCACTATCATTATTCCCTCCTTCGACGAGTAAAATTGAGTTAAAATTTGATTATGTATTTACGTAAGTGCATTAATAATAAATTATCAACATACATTTTGCAGTCTAACAAGATATAAATAATTCAATTAAATATTATGGTGTTTTCTTTAAATATTATATACCGGGAAAAAAGAACTAAAATTATAACATCGAGTAACTTTCTAAAAACAAAACAAGCCTACTCACATACGCATGCACACACATAAAATTAATTAAATTTAATAGAAAATTTTCTCGTACTACGATCTCTCGATAGAACTGGTCTTCCTAAGCAAAGTTTTTTTCGCTGAGAATTAATAATCGAAATAATCGATATTACTATAACTAAATATAATTTATAACTATAATCTAAATAACTATAGCTATAACCGATAGTGTTTTAAAACCGCTTTGTTATTAAATTATAAAGAACAATCAATCATTAAATTTAAGAGTTTCAGTTTGAAAAGGTTAAGGTATGTGTGATTGTGACATATGGTCCATCTGAGGGTAATGTTGAAGAGAGTGCGATTTTTCTGGGAAACTCTTAATGATGTTCTTGATGGGGTCAGTAGGAGCTTCAGATTGATTGTGGTGGGTGACCTAAATGGTTGGATAGGTGATCAAAAAGGGGATGGTATAAGTAGTAAGTCTACAGGTTGAGAGGTCACCGATTTCTCAAAAAGTATAAGAGGTATAGGTCTGAAACTTGGAATATAATCTAAGTATGTGTTAAGCTCAAAACAGGGTAAATTTCAAGTTCTCTAGGAATTGTATATAGGGTACCTTCCCCCTGAGGGTCGGCACGCGGAATATTGCGCTTACGCCCTTGTTGCGGCTTCCGAATGAAGGTGAATTAGGCTTAAAACGAGGTCGGCCCAATCGCCCAGGTGTGCGAAGCGCGTAAGCGCGTGAGCGCTCACGCGTGAGCGCTCACGCGTGCACATACACATTATTATATTATTATATTATTATGTATTCGAAGAATCGATTCCCGAAGGAATCGATTCTTAAGTCGAAAAACGATTCCTGCAGAAGGAACGTTTTTTTACGCATTCCACTTCTGTATTCCGCCCGCGATCGGTTCCTTCTTTCGCACCCCGGTTTTAGACTTTCCGACTCGAACGGCCAGCCTGTCCCGACTCCGAACTTATCGTATCTGGTTAAAATTTGGAGGGTGGTTAGAGTGATGACGTAACCTCGGTGGTATTACGATTACCGAAACCCCATGGTCCCCCGAAGGGGGGACCCCACCCCCTAAAAAAAATCGAAGTGTTCGTAGAAGACTGAAATTTGGTGAAAAGATTCAGAGTTGAGTTTCTAGAAAGAAATGGTATTGGAATCTGATGAGTTGGCTCCGGCACCGGTGCTGGAGCCATTGCGGTGCCAAGTTAATAAACATTCGTATAACAACAATATTGGTGTGTTTATATAGGTTATCGAGGTCGTAGAGCTCAAATATGATGGTTATAAGTCCGTATAGGGTGTCTAGGACCCCGCCAGAGGGGGATTCAAGCCCCCAAAATCTGAAATATGACATAAGCATGGGACGGAAACTTGCGTATACAGCTATCTTATGATCTATCCTCGATACAAAAAGAAAAAAAAAAATTTAATTTTTAAAAAAATTAAAAAATATTTTAAAAATTTAAATTTTTTTTTAAAAAATTTAGAAAATTTAAAAAAAAAATTAAAAAAAAAAAAATTAAACATTTTTTGATTCTTTTTAAGTTTATAACTTAAAAAAATTTACGTTTTTTATATAAATCAAACAGCCTCCAGAGCCTCCAGAGCCTCCAGAGCCTCCAGAGTCTTCCCGGGCTCTTCCCTGCCTCCCCAGCCTCACGACCCTCCCCATCTATGATCTATGATTCATGTCATATTTTGCTATAAACATAAACCACAAAAAACTTTCATTTTATTTGTTGTTTTTTAATGTTTAAAACAGTTTGTTTTTACTAAAATTTACAACTTTTTCATAATTTATACATAAAGAAAAAATTTATGTTTTTTACATACCCTAAACAGCGTAAATCAGTAAATCAAAAACCACCCAACCCGTCCCGCCCTTCCCTGCCCAAAATCCTGGAATTTGTTACATTTACCATAGTAATATTACAAAATTATTTATCATAAACCTTGGCTGATATTATTACTGACAATGGAATATAGGGCTAACGTAACCAAAGTTGTTTCACATTCAATTAAAAGCAACATTTAGCTCACCTGGACTACGGAATATTAATTAACACACTTTCCAAAAACTAGGCACAGTCTTAAACATGAATAAAAAACAGCTAACATTAACAAAGTTCCATACTTAACAACAGAAAGTAACTAACATTGAGCGCTAACGTAACCTACTTACACTTTTTCTAACATATCACTGAAATTTTTACATTAACCATTCAGTAAACCATTTAACAAAAAAATTTATCCCACAATATCTTGTGTAAATATCATAATAATAAAACAATGAATATATGCTACGTAACAAAAAGTTTTCCACATCAATAAAGCAAACTAGCATCCACCTGAACTACGAAAATTAATGTGCACTTCACAAAACCTATACACATCGTTAAACATGAAATAAACAGTTAACATTAACAAAGTTCCATTACTAGAACAACAGGGAAAGTAACTAACATTGAGAGAAGAACGTAATCTACTTACACTTTTTCTAACATATCACTGATATTTTTACATTAACAAAGAAAACATTAACAAAAAAATTTAAATCATTACCATACCTAAGTATCATACTGCACCAACGAAAATACGCTAACGCGGCAAAGATTTCACACATCAATAAACAACATATCATACCCTGACCTAAGAATATAATATTTACAATGACAAAACCTAAACATAACATATGCATGAAAAAATCGCTAACATTAACAAAGTTCCCAGCTTAACAACAGAAAGTAAACTTACCGTGTGCATACAAAAAAACGTACCGTTCACCACGTTCAAGGCGAATCTTTAACATATATTTATTTATTTTGCATAAATATTCTTTAATATTTATCATCGCCGTACCTAATTATCATACTGATCAAACAATATATTTGCCAACGTAGCAAAGTTTTTGCCTTAACAAAGCTAACATGTCATATAGTCTGAACCAAGAATAATAAACAAACAACGAAAAACCTAACACAGCTCAAACAAGAATAAAACTGCTAACATTAGCAAAGTTTCATACTTAGAACAGCAGTAAAGTAAACTAACAAACGCATACAGAACGACCAGTACGAAAAGCTGATGAGGTAAATATTCAGTTAACAAATCAAGTATAGCGATGTGTTGTTTATTTAATTTTATTAATTATATTTCCTATAAAAACTTTTTTTTTTAAAAAACTTTTATTATTTTTTAATTTTATCTTTAAAACTTTTTGTTTTTAAAAAAACTTTTTATTATTTTTAATTTTTTTTTTTATAAGACTTTTTGTTTCTATAATTGTTTATTATTTTAATTTTTCGTGTGTGTAAATCTTTTTTTTTTACAACCTTAAGTTTATGTTTAATTTTATTTCTTCTAAACCTTTTTTTTTTTTTAAAACAAATTTAAATTTTTAAATTTATTTCTTTAAAAAAAATTTTGTTTTTACTAAAAATATTACACTTCTTCATGTTTATAACGTAAAAACATTTTGTTTCTACATACCATACATACATACGCTTTACTATGATATTTTATTCGAAAAACTTATTTCTATGTTATGTTTGATAAAGGTTCCTTATTTTAGTATGTTATGGATAAAACTTTGTTATGTTTGCAATTATTTGTTGGGATTATTATATTTAGGTAAAGGTTATGATAAATTTTGTAAATATTACTATGTAAATGTAAAAAAAACTTTGTTACGTTAGCATATATTCGTTGGTCTGTATGATAATAGACAGGGTTGTGATAAATTTAGGTAAATATTACTGTATCAATGTTAAAAAATTAAAACGTGAGGGTCTATCAACATTCCCCTAAAACCAAAGTTTTAACCACATTTAATCCGAACCGAAAATTGGTTTACTGTGTTAAATGTGAACTTGTAATGTGAAAGGTTTATTCAAGATAAGTGTGTCTAGATCGCTTGTACAATTATGTGCTTAGTTTGATTATGCTATGTTAGCTTTATTGGATTGGTGTGGAAACTTTATTACGCTAGCGTAATTCGTTGATCAGTTATGATAAATTAACCCATGTTATGAGACATTTTTTTTTGTTAAATATTTCCATGTTAATGTAAATTAAAACATTGTTATGTTAGCAGATATGCTGCAGAAAGTGTTGAAATAGGGGTTACATTTTGCAGTTATGTTAGTACCTTTACTGTTGTTAACGTTGAAACTTGTAAACGTAACAGTTTATCAGGTTTTTAGTGTATACGGTTGTTGTCGGGGAAATATATCTTATTCAGAGATGGCATGCTAAGCGTATTAATGTTGAAAACTTTGTTACGTTAGTCTATATTCGTTGATCATTATGATAATTAAACAAGGTTATGAATGTATTTTGTTAAATATACCATTTAATCTTAATTAAGCATGCTATGTTAGAAGATATGCGCTGGACAAAGTATGCATTAGCGTACTTTTTTTGTAATGCCATGTTAGTAAACTTTACTGCTTGTAAGTATGGAAACTTTGTAATGTTAAACAGTTTAATTTTCATGTGTTAAGATGTAGGTTTATTTGTTGTTAACAACATATTCTAGACGCAGATGATCTATGTTAGTTTTATTAATGCGAAAAAACTTTGTTATGTATCATATATTCGTTCATCAGTGTATAAAGAACTTATTTTTATGTATGTTAGGATAAAATGATACTCGAAATGTGACTGAATCAATAGACCATGGCAGTGTAGAGACGATGAGGGAGAGGGTGGATGGGTATGATTTTACTGATTTACTGCTTATTGGGTATGTAAAACACAACTTTATCACTTATATGGTTTAAAAAGCATAAGAATTTTAGATCAGTAAAATATTTTTAACCGAAATAAAATAAAACTTAAAAAGTTTTTAGTAAAAACAAAATTTTAACGAAATAAAATTAAAATAAAAGTTTTTAAAAAACAAAAAAAAACAAAAAAAAAAAACAAAAGCTTTAAAAGAAATAAAAATTAAAAATAAAAAGTTTTTTTAGAGTTGTATAAAACATAAAGAGAAATTAGCAAAAACATAAAATGTTTTTAATAAATTTGTATGTCGGACCCTCGACAAACAAGAATCAAATGTATAGTTTAATGTTTCGAAAAACGAAATCAAAACCAAGAATATAGCGTAAAATTGCGTATGTTCGAAAAGCGAGAGAGTTCTGAACAAATTCCTGAACATTGTATCTGATTAACTCTAGTAAACAGGAAACCAACAATCAGCTTGGTAACTTCGCTCTGTATGCATTGTTACGTTACCTTTAGGGTTGTTTAAGGTATGGAAACTTGTATTTCAGCCATTCATTCGATCATACGCGTATGATAGGTTTCGTTCATTGTGCGTTATATTCTTAGTTTCAGGATATGATATGTTAGCTTATTGATGTGAAAACTTGTTACGTTAGCATATATTTGTTGATCCATATGATAATTAGAAGGATAAGTTATGGTAACTTATTGTAAAATGTTACATGTTAATGTAAAAAATAACAGTGATATGTTAGAGATATGTTTGAAAAAAGTGTGAAATAGGATACGTTCTGTATTGCAATGTAGTTTACTTTACTGTTGTTAAGGATGAAACTTTGTTAATGTAACCTGTTTTATTTGTGGCTTAAGATAGTTAGGTTTGACCTGGTGTAAACCTATATCGAGATTCAGGTTATTATGTTAGCCTTATTGATAGAAAACTTTGTACGTTAGCATATATTCGTTGTCAGTATGATGTTTAGGTTAGGGTTAGATAAATTTTTGTTAATGTTACTATGTTAATGTAAAAATAACAGTCATATGTTAGAGATATGTTTGAAAAAAAGTGTGAAAAAAGGGTACGGTCTGTAAGCTGCGTCCAGTACTTCCTATTGTAAGTATGCGTATTTTTTTTGCTGACCATAATTAACGAAAAGGTAATTATTTGATGTATTATACATTAGATTCTTACATCAGGTTATTATATGTTAGCTTTTATTGATGTGAAAAACTTTGTTATGCTCAGCATATATTCGAGGTTAGTATAAAAAAGAACATATTTTTTGTTATGTTTATCCCAAAAATGATACTACAAATACAACTAGTATCAATAAGAGTCATTACTCAATAGATCAATGCCTCAATAGATTTCAGCGGTTAGGGGCGAAGGGAGGGGTGGGGGTGTGTGGTTGATTTACTGATTCACTTGATTTACTGCTTTAGTGTTTGTAAAAAGGTACAGACGCAACTAAAGAAGCCGCAAAAGATGTAGGACAGGCTGTTAAAGAAGGTGCTCAGAAGGTGGGTGATAAAGCAAAAGAAATTAAAAAGGAAATAGAAAATTAGTTTTTAAAAAAGTAAAGTTTTGAAGAAATTTAAAATGAAAAAATAATGAAAGTTTTTAAAAACAAAAAGTTTTAAAAGAAATGAAATTAAAAATAAAGAAAAGTTTTTTTAAAAACAAAAAGTGTTAGAGTAAAAGAACTTGGAACTGAGAAAAAGTTGTTAAAAACGAAAAAAGTTTAAGGAATGAAATTAAATATTAAACTAAAGTTCATAAATAAATAACAAAACAAACATTGCTATACTGATTTGTTAAAGACATGATGAGTTTTGTAAGATATCAGTCTTATAAATCTGTATGCCTTTTTTTGTTACTTTACTGCTTTTAAGAATGGATCTTGTTATTGATAACATTAATATATGAAACGTAAGTAGTAAGGGTTTATTGTACTTATATTCATAGTTCAGGTAATGCTAGTTTGCTTTAATTGATGTGAAAACTTTGTTACGTTAGGATATATATTCATTAATCAGTATGACAATTAGACAAGGTCATGATAAAATTTTGTTAAAAGTATTGCAAAAAATGCAAAAAAAAAATATCAGTGATATGTTAAAAAAAAAAGTGTAAGCAGGTTACGTTTCTGTATGCAATGTTGGTTACTTTACTGGGTAGGGGAGGAGGGTGAGCTGATTTAACTTGGATTCCACGATTGTCGTTTTAGGCGTATGTAAAAAAAAACACAAATTTTTTACGTTATTAAAATGAAAAGTACTTAAAAATTTTTAGTTTAAAAAAACAAAAAAAGTTTTAAAGAAATGAAATTAAAAATTAAAAAAAGTTTTTGAAAGACAAAACAAAATATTTTAAACAAAACCAAAAACATTAAAAACCAAAACAAAAACTTTTTTAAAAAACCAAAAATTTTTAAAACCATAAGTAAATTTTTAAAAATAAAATAAAATTTTTGAAAACAAAAACAAAAATTTTCAAGAAATTTTTGAAAAATAAGTAAAACTTCTTAAAGACTCTCGTTTTTAAGGTAAAAAGATTTAAAATAAATAAAAACAAAACACATCCGCTTATACTGGATTTGTTAAATGAAATATTTTACCTCATCATGCTTCGTTTAACCCTGCGTCGTTCTGTATGCGTTGTAGTTACTTTTACTGCTGTAAGTATTTGAAAACTTTTGCTAATGTCACAGTTTCACTTTTGGTTGAGTTGTTAGGTTTTTCGAAATCTGTTATATGCTTGGTTCAGACTATGATATGCTAGCTTTGTTAAGCGCCAAAAAACCTTTGCTACGTTGCATATATCCGTGATCCAGTATGATAATTAGTACGGTGATGATAAATGATACCGGTTATTGCAAATAATAATAATATATGTTAAAATAGCTTGAAACGTCGAACAGTTACGTTTGTAGCAACGATCTCCTGTT
>JABUQX010008352.1:0-35000 GCA_015478945.1 Trachelipus rathkii
CGGAATAAAGGATGCATAATAGGAAGTGAATGGAGGGTTTTGTAAGGGGTATTGGTTGTGGCCTGTACCTGGGCCATGGGATAGAACCCGTATACCTTGACGATCTATTGCCATAAGTTGGAGGGTCCTCGCGGTCCCGTGAAGCTCTAGGGTGGACTTTCTGACTCCGACGGATTTCACTAATAGGTTATAGAGGGGGCGTCAAGGCTGCGCTTTCTTTCGACTTGGTCATATTCTACAACTTCTTTTCTTTTCGATGCATGTCACGCACCTACTACCCCAGTCTTGGGGAGAAAGAAGGAGAAAATAAATATATATAGTAATATATATATTATTATTTATATTATAATATTATATATATATATATATATATTATATACTTATATATTAATATATATATATATATAATATATATTATATATATATATATATATATATATATATATATTATATATATATAATATAATTATATATATATATAGGACAAATTTACTTAACGCCACACGGAACGGAGCTCGGATCAGAAAAAAAAATTCACAGGTGCATCTATGATACTAAATAGATGTTCTAGGGTGATCGAAATTTGATTTTTTTTTTTTTTTGTTTTTTTTTTTTTACCTGTCTTTCAAGTAATAAATTATATTATTATTTGTAAAAGCTATTACACGGCAATGTAGGGGGCATCGAGCAGACAGGGAACACAGGGGTGGGACGTTTTCCATACCCGTAGGGGAGGGGCGGAGAACCCCCGCGACACCCAAATACCAAAGAGCGGGGTTCCGGGAGACCCTCCCTGGAGGGGGGAGAATAGTCCTTACCCGTAGTTCCCCGGATGGCCGAGAGACCCCGACTCCTTGCCATCGGTGCGGTTACCCTTGGGGTATTCTTTAATTACATTTCCTTACTAAAATTTTACACCAGGATTCCAAAACTGTATTCCTTTTTGCTGTAGCTATTGTATTTTTGAGATATGATTGTTTTTTTGTTGTTTGTTGTGTTTTTCATTTCGACCCTAAAACGTCTATTTATGTATAAGAAGCTACCTGTGAAAATTTTTTTTTTATCCGAGCTCCGTTCCGTGTGGGCGTTAAGTAACTTTTACATATATATATATAATATATATATAATATATATATATATATATATATATATATATATATTAATATAATATTATAATATTATAATATATATATATATATATATATATTATAATTATATATATATATTATATATATTATATAATATATATAATATAATAATATATATATATATATATAATATATATAATATATATATATATATATATATATATATAAATATATATAATATTCGCATTGCTTTCGCATTCACAAAATATAAAAATAAATTATTTCAATCGCACTCGGAAACTCGGAATTCGATTAGAAAATGTTCTGATGGAACTTTTTAGAAAATTTAACAACTTCTGTCAGAAGATTGCATTAGAATTAGCTACTAGCATGCCGTTCTCGAAGTCAGTCGTAATTTGAGCTTCAGTCGAAATCTTAGCACATATTATATTGATAGGCATACTTGTGAGTATATTCGCTCGAAATCAACTGTTGAAGCAACTCTGCAATGATATCTTTATCCAGTGTGCTTTGGCATTACTTCGATATTGTTTCCCATGGACAACGCAAACCCTACACTTTGCAATTGTTTTAATTATTTCTTGGAGAAGGAAGAATGACCAAGAAATTGTAAAGAAATGAAAAATGAGAAAAAGAGTAAAGAAACCCCATTCCAGCCTTAAGAACGAATCAGATTGCTCATGAAAACTAAATATAAAATACAAATATTAAATATAATAAAAAATCATAAAAAATAGATGTAGTAAATTTTACAGAAATTATAGTAACTGAATATCTCTATTTCGTCACGTTGAATATCTTTGGTTTTGTCTGCTAGCGCAAGATATCGGTCTCTTCCAACATCACTATACTCAAAGAAATACTATAGAGACTATCATTGAAAGAAAAGTATGATAGAGTAAAACTAAAAGTTCGAATTTAATAGACCTCTATCAAAAAACTGCATCCGAAGTTAGCTTTCTCACCGACGGAATGTCAGATACTCAATCAACAGTTTCTTTGTTTTCTCCGAGTAGTCATGCCGTTGTACAATTATTTCAGAAGCCAAATTTTGTGTCGTGCTCTGAACCTTTTACTGAACGTCATACAGGTCAATATCTCAGAGTAGATTTAATGGAATGTTGCCAAATTTGGAATCTATCCCCAGTGATGTTCAGCTGTGTCATGAGAGATGTGGAGCAATATAAAGAAAATTCGCTCTTTCTTGATGTGAACAACACAAACTCCGTTCAGTCATCAACATTAGAAATGTTGGACATCTCAAAAAGAGTCAGCAAGTTCTCTCAAAAATAGGTCAATTGGCGGCACACTTTTAATAATCGGACCATGGCTCAGTAAGAACTAAATTAAATACAGGCCAAAATTAAAGTTCGCTAACTTTCAGGAATACATTTGACTTTACTCTGAAAATTATGTTTAAGGGTTGCAAGAATTAATGAATCATTATGCCAGTAACGGCCGCCCTGATAATAAAATAAAGTCTTCCCATTCCATGAACAATTCTCTTCATAAACCAATGTAATCTTGTTACTCAGTTATTTAAAAAGATAATAAGTATCCTCAGTCAAATATTGTATTGTCATCCTCAGATAGTAATAAATCCTCAGAAAGTATTAGTATCCTCAGACAATGACAGTCAAGGAATAGAAATGATGAGAGAGACGATATTGAGCACTTGATCTCCTCTAAATTTATGGTTCGGTTACATTTGTTATTGTACCATTAATTATGGGACAATGAACATCGTAAATGGAAAACTATTTGTTTACCTATCACTCGTTAATTTTGATAAACCTCGGAACAGGAATATCAGACGTGCTAAGCGTATTTGTACTAAACTTAAATGATCCTACATCGTTAATTTTCTTGTCCAAAAATAACTTTGGTTTAAACCTGCTTTCCTCTCTATTCGCTTTGGATGAAATCTATACCAATCACCTCTGAAGGGCATATACAGTATAATATATATATATATATAATATATATAATATATATATATATATAAATATTATATGTATATATAGAAAATATATTAATAGTATATATATATATATATATATATATATATATATATTAATATATATTATATATATATATATATATAATATACAACTTCAAATTTTCTTTTTCATTTTTTTTATTTTTAGAAAATTTAGTCGGAGCTGGTGCGTGTGGTGCGATCAGAAAGGCCCGCAACCACCGCACCGCACCGCACGCACACCAATTTTTCTCGTGTTCCGCACCGCACCGCACTTTGTATTTTTTATACCGCACGCACCGCACCGGCACCAGGTCGCTGAAATTATTGGATGGCGCACCCGCACGCCACCGCACCCAAAATGAGCGCCACCACGCACCGCACCGCACCGCACCCGGTGCGTCGGCCAACCCTAGTAGGACCAAGGATGCAAGTATCAGACACTAAAATCTTGTGTCCTCTTCACGCCAGCGAAATAAAAAGTAATAAACTAAAAATGATAATCTAAGAATAACAAGGCTACCAAAAGTATTGCGTTGGCGAGACACTGGGAGAGATTAAGTATAAGGACTAACACTGTTACAAAATATTGACCAAAAGTAGTGAATGCAAAATATACACACATGCAGTTTTTTCTGGCACTTTGATCGCCGATTGGGCCTTGCGTCGCTTCTACGCTAGCTATAATTCTAATGACTGCTTTGACTCTGGTGACGCTTCGGCTTCTCCCGATAAGGTGGGAGCTGTATCGTTGATGGAGATAGCAGGTTCATTCCCTTCTTCGACTAAACTTTCTCTCCTCAAATCATTGGTTCGATCGTGCTTGCTCTCTGCCATTCAGGCTAGAGACATGCGTATCGGGTGGAAAACATTCTCATTCTCCTATCACTCTTGCTAATTTTCATTTCAGCTACTAGAAATCGTCGTAGGGATACTCTTTCGTCGAGCAAAGCTGGCTTTCATCAAACGAAAGAGAATGTGCGCTAACCTCCTTGATTTCTCCTAGCTGAGTAAATCTTTTTGGCCTCTATGCCAAAAATATCTCCTAACAACTTCTGTAAAATCGGCTTTCCTCCTCTTATCCGTCCAATGGTTCTGTTGCTAATTCTCCAACTGAAAAGGTAATCTCTTCGGCCTCCTTTTTCCTCTACCTCAACCCTAGACGATTCTGGAATTCCTCTCCTCTCCTTCTTCTATTCAGCGTGTCCTATGCCATTTGCCTGTGATTACATTTGATCGGGTGCATGGATCCGAAAATCTGATGAACGTTTAGGAAGGCGGGGCGGCCCGATTGCATTCCTCCCTGGTTTTGAGGGAGGTGCTTCGTGGCTTACCCCGCCCCTCGTTCAACTATTTTTCCTATTTCTCAATACTAGCACTTCGTTCCTCGTGTTGAAAGCACAACATGTCCAACCTGTTCCGAAAAAAAAGAAGGGAAGCCGCTTGATCCTTCTAACTATCGCCCAATTAGCTCCACTTGTATTCTATCTAAAGATCTTTGAAACCCTACTCAACTCTCATTCCTTAGACCATCTGGAATCTCATTCCCTTCCTTCCGATTGCCAGTACGGCTTTCGGCGCTCGGTCTACTGGCGAATTACTTTTCCTATCTAACTGATTTATGGTTTTCCGCCCTCAGGAACTTCGGGGAGAACTGCGTTTTGGTGGCGCTTGACATTCCAAAGCATTTGACCGGATGCACGCGTCCTGCTCTCCAAGCTCCCTCCCTCTCCTTTGGTTTCCTCCTTCTCTTTGCTATACTTATGTCTAGTTTTCTTTCAAAATTCGCTTCAATATCCGCTGTTATGTTGTGGGGCGACTTTCTTCTTCTTTTCTGTTCCCTCAGGGTTCTGTCTTATCTCCTACTTTATTCCAACCTTTCATTCATTAATGATCTTCTCCCTGCACATCTAACTCTATTCCCTCGTTAGCCGATGACTCGACCCTTCATTCTTCAACTCATTTCAATTTGCTCCTCTTTTACTTTCAGAATTGCCTCTCGTTGTAATCCTTTCCGATTTCTATCTCGCTGACCTGGATTTAGAATTTCCGTTGGGTCGTCTCAACCTTGTGAAATTTCAATTCCTTAAAAACCCAACTTCTGCAAATCTCCCTCTCTAGGACACCTTCTACTTTCCTCATCTCTTTCGACGGTTTCTCTTCGTCTCTCTGTGACAATAAATCCTTGGCCTTAACAAACACAAAAAAATGTCTTGGAAACCTCACATCACAATGGGTGCTAGGGCGGCCTCAAAGAAACTGTGAGTTCTGTTTAGGCTGCGAGGCCTTTCGTTTCGGTGCTCAGTGTCTCCAGCGGGTATACAAAGGTCTCATCCGCTTATGTATGGAGTACTGCTCTCAAATCTGGGGGGCTCTGGTTTCACACGGCTTTTGGATAGGTCGAGTCAAAAGCCAAAAAAAGGCTTATAAACTCGGTTCTGCACTTTCCAGTTCACTGAACCTCTATCTTTGCGCCCCCGCCGATGTTGTGCTTTGTCTTTTTCTATAGGTGAACCCGCAGTGGCAGGTGCCCGAGTGAACTTATCACTCGATGTTACCACCACCTTTACGCGCACCTCGTAGCACAAGGGATTTGCTGTGTCGGCGTATGAGTTTTGTGTTAATATATTGGTAATTCCAGGCTTGTTAGCTGTGGTGCTTCCTTCTTTCCTTCCACCTCTGTTTTGTGGAATTCTCTTCCATCTTCTTTGTTTCCTGCTGAATTTAATCTCCCCCACTTAAAGCCTGCGTCTGTGCTCATCTGCGTAGTTTGCGTTAGTTGATGAATAAATGATGGCGTGCAACACCCCCTCCTTTGAATTAGGGCTCTGTTACATGTTTGCCATATTTGCAACGAAAATATTCGAAGAAAAAAAAAAACATTATACATATTCACATGCATTAATATTTGTACTTTTCCCGAGGAAACTAGATACAATCACTTTATTTGATAGCAGCAAGTTAATGATTTTCAAAATTTAATTAGAAATTTCGAATTAAAGTTACTGATGAACATTACAAATTAAAACGGGAAAAAGGGTGCATTTAAATAAAAAGAAACATAGATGAAAACCAATGGATAAATGGACACAATGGTGAGGGTAACATCAGCAATCACAATAATAATAACAAAGCGACACAAGAAAGAAAGGTAAACTATCGAATAATAGTAGCCAAGATAATAACAATAATAATAAAAACGACAATTAGTTGACATTAATAATGAACAGAATAAAACAACAACAATAATAGCAAAAACAATGTTAACAATGACAACAATAATAAATGGTAATATTAACAACAAAGCAAAAACAATAATAGCATAACAGTTAGGAAAATAAAAAAGTAAAAAAATTAAACCATTCATTATCGTAATAAATAATGACCTTAATAACAATAATAAAAATAATAAATAATAATAATAATAATTCCAATAGATAATAAATTAAAATAATCAATATAATAATAATAATATGTATAATACTCATAATAATAATAATAATAATAATAATACATAATAATAATAATAATAATAATAATAATAATAATAATAATAATAATAATAATAATAATAATAATAATAATAATAATAATAATAATAATAATAAAAAAATAATAATAATAAAAATAATAAAGAATAAAAATACATAATATAATAATAATAAAATTAATAAACAATGTTTTATTAACAATTAATAAAATAATAATAAAATAATAATTTAATAATAATAAAATAATAATAAATAATAATAAATAATAATAAAATAATATAATAATAATAATAATAATAAAATATAATAATAAAATATAACCAAAACTACAATAGAGTTAAAGACACAAACTTGGAGGCAAAATCGAGTAAATAATAATAATATTTAATATATAATAACATAAATAATTCTGATTAATAACTGCAATAATGGTAATAATGATAATATAAATCAATAAAATAGGATAATAATAATAATATAATAATAATATAATAATAGAGTAATAATAATAGATAATGACCTAATAATGAATAGTAATAGGTAATAGTAATAGTATAAAAAAAAAATAATAATACGTAATTAGTAATAGTAATAATAATAGTAATTTAAATAATATAATTATAATTATAATAATAAAATAATAATAATAATAATAATAATAATAAAAAATAACATAAATAAAATAATATACAAAATAATAATATAACTAAATAATAACTATATAGAAAGAAAATATATAATAATAATATAATAATTAATAGATATTAATAATATAACAAATAATAATAATAATAATAACAATTAATAATAATAATAGTAAATAATAATAATAATAAAATAATAAATAACTAATAAAATATAGAAGTAAATAATAATAACGAATAATAAGTAATAATAGTAATAATAATAATAATCATTAAATTAATAATAAAATACTATAATAATATAATAGATAATAATAATAATAATAATAATAAAATAATGAATAATAATAATAATAATAATAATAATAATATAATAATAAATGCTGATGAGGATGATAATAATAACAGTAATAACAAATTAAATAAATAATAATAAAAAATAAAGATAGAAATAAATAATAATGAAAATAATATTAATATTAAATAATTACCACTAATTAAGAAAATGACAACATAGCAGCAATAAATACTAATGACAAAGAACAGTAGCAATTAAAATCATGATATTGAAAAATATAATATTTTGTTAAGTTCATCACTATGTACGTGTTGTGCTCCAAATGCATAATTACTCTTTCCTTAGACCGTACATTTAATTATTAGCAATATAATAATGGATGTGATTCGGCGATTGGCATGTTATTTGTGCTTGTTATAGATGTGTGAATTGTGATGTGATTCCATGTTTTTATCATCTTACGGAAGCGAATTTGTTAAATGTTTATCAGAAATTTCACCTATTGCTTCAGCCATTTTTGACTTTTTAGTTCCCCATTTTTTGCTCTCATTTACTTTTTATATTTGCTGGCGTTATCTGAGAGGACACAATATAGTGTACGAAACTCATGCCTTAGTTCCCGTCCCATTTTAATATTCTTATTAGTGTAATCTATTTCCCCACTTTTTTACCATCATCTTTGTCTTTGGTCGTGTACTTTTTTTATTCTAACTTTAGGTGCATGAAGGTGGTAGTTGACTCTTGAAAATAGTTTTGAATATATAGTATAGTATATATAAATATATAATATATGATATTAATATATATATATATATATAATATATATATATATAATAGTATTATATATATATATATTTATATATATATATATATTACTATATATATATATAATATACAAGATTACCACCCACTCACGGCGGGCCCTTTTAAAGGAAGGGGGCAGGAAAATTAAGAATACAGGAAAACCTTCCCAGCCTAACGGTTAAATTTCTTAAGTGTGGCCGAACGTAGGTTTTAAAGAAGAGGTAAGATTAACATACACTCTGGAAAAACAGGAAGATGCAAGGTGTTTCAGCATAACAGAAGTGCTGAAAGATAGAAGCGACCACAACGAACGAGTCTGCGATTTCAATGCTCACGCAAAATTCATGCGGGAGCAAGAGCATGGCAACCCTTGTATTACGAGGGCGACGAAATGGAGATAGGATGCGAGCGCACAAAAACTCCCCTGGAGCATCTGCCGTTGTAGTCAGTACCTAAAGAACAAAAAGAGATAGTGCGCCAACGTCATGTCGCAGAATAGAGGGTCAAGAGAGTTTGAAAGTAGAGGACAGTTTATTAGTTTCTTTAGCTTAGACTCATATATATATATATATCATATAATATATATATATATATATATAATAATATATTATATATATATATATATATATATATTATAATATATATATATATATATATATAATAATTATATATTATGTATATATATATAGTATATATATATATATATATATATATATATATAATATATATATATATATATATATATATATATATAATATATATATATTATATACTATATAGTATAAAATAACATATATATATATATATATATATACTATATATATATATATATATATAGTATAATAATAATATACATATATACGTAATACTATATTATAAATAGTATAGTATATATATACTTAGGGTAATATATATGTATATTATATATATATAGTCGAAATTTGGAAGCCTAATTCCAACGTCCTTGATTCACATCTCGAAAACTTTCCGGCAAACCTGGGTGCTATAAGTGATGAATATGGAAAACAATTCCATTAAGACATTGCTATCCTTGAGAAGCGATACGCAGGTAAAAGGAACACTGATTTCCTTGTGGGTTACATTTGGAAATTAATAGGGGATGTTTCAGAAGGAAAATATGGCCGTAAATCATCAACTACAACATTTTGAGGTAAGATTTAATATGAATAACAGGTAACTATAAACAAATAAATTTATATATTTTAGTACAAGCCAAGAACTCGTCGAAGTCAAAACATTATGGGTAATATAGAAAATCAAAGATCATTTTATTATTCATCATCAAATTTTAAATAAGAAACACTATTTTATCTATGTCATAAAAAAAAAGTTTATTTTTTCTTGTTAGTGATAGTTAATGATCTGAGATTATTGGTAGCCATATTTCTAGCTACTTTTTCAAAAAACCTGGCACCCTTGAGAATTTTCATCGCTATCTTTTAAAATATTATATTTGGAGGGCTGAGCAATAATGTAACGTATTAACGTGATTTCAAATAGGAGGAAGTTCATTGGGTTTTGCTATAGCTTTAAGCATATCATCATTTGAAAATTCTTGTAGGAATGGTGGGAAAATTATGGCTTCCTTGTTCCAGTTGATCATGTCATTACAAGCAGTAGCATGGAAATTAATATTAATGAGTAAGAAAAATCTTCTCATTGTTCCTCTTGTTCTACTATTTATTATACGATGAAAGATCCGTGAACTTGGCCATAGTAATTAATTAAGCTAATTGCGCAATTGACACCTTGGGTGTGACAAGTAATAAGAGGAAGTTCAATGGGATTTGTTATAGCTTTAAGTACATAATCATTTGAAAATTCTTGTACGACTGGTGGGAAAATTATGGTTTCCTTGTTCCAGTTGATCATGTCATTATAAGCAGTAGCATGGAAATTAACTATTAAGAGCTAGAAAATCTTTCTCATTGTTCCTCATTGTTTAAACTTCGATATTAATTATACGATTGAAGGTTTGCCTTTCAAACCTCTACTTTAATGATCCGTAACTTGAAAGCAAAAATGTTTCTTGCGTGAAGGCAGAGTTAGGATTGAAATCATGAAAATATTTTCCATGATTGTACGAAGCCGGTTACCCTTCTTTGATTTTCTTGATGAGATAAGATTAATGTAGTTAAAAATTCATAGCACCTTCGTTAAGTTCTTTGGATGCACTGCTCTAAAAACCACCAGGAGGATACTACTTCTAATACTGACTAATGAAACTAAATCAATGTGAGAATTTGCTCCTGGATTTGGTTTAAATACATTATATATCGAAGTAAGAGTATCCGTAGTGAAGATCTGCTGTAAGTGCAGCTATCTTACATGAACCAAAGAACTCACACGAGAATTTAAAAAGACACTTCTATTAGAATAATTGATAATTCTAACATTTCCAATGCACATTGTGTGAGGATATTTTTAGCAATTATTGATGGTTCTAATTATATCTATCAGGTAATCCTTCAATTTCACCATTACCGATAAAAGAAACAAATTCAACTATGTGATGCTCAATGTTTGTTAATTCAATTTATTATTTTTCCAAAACATTTGAAAACTTTCTAGGTCCGTCTATATTTACCATCAACCATTTTCAAAATACATGTCTAAAGAGAAGTTCTATTAGCGATGCAGAAGCATATACACTAAGACGCCTCTCAATTGTGCATTATATCAGTTATTTTATTTTACATTATATATTTGGGCCAGTGTTCGCAAGCTGTACCGCCACAAGAATTGCTTTAAAAGAAGTTAAAACTATCTGAATTAATGTAGAAAAAAACTGTAGACTGATTCATCTGATTATAACATACGAGCATTCCATTGTCATTAGTCTATGTATCTAATTTAAATATCTTTTGTTTTTAAGTTGTTTTAGTTTGATCTTGTTCTTCCATTTAAAAACCGATGCATTCAGTCCTCGTGGTTCTGAAAACTTTGTGGAATTTGACTTCTTCAACTCCAACTTTTCTCTCCCTATCCTTTTCACTCTTTTTCTACGTCTAGTTATTGCCTGCATTTAGTTACGCCATAGTGCTGCAGAAGCAGCATTAACAGCAATTACAGCATTAACTCTTCAACTTAAGACTAATCTGTCAGATGTCACATTACAATTATCATATGGGAAATCTGTTGTGGTTGCTTTCTCGTAAATTCAGAATCTGGAAAAAAGGATGAATTGCTCTTTTCATCGCTGTTCAATATTTTCGTCAACGTTGCCTAAAAAATCAGTTTCACTAGAATGAAAAAAAAATTTATCAAGACTATCTAAATTTCATTTTTTCACATTCAAGATATTTCAATATCTAGTCTTGAGGTATTCTTGCTGAAGTATGACCCATCTATTGCGACCAAGCTGGGATTAATTCTTTTATTTTTGTCCACACAAATTGATTCCCACTCAATCATTGGAATGGCTAATTGGCATATCCCCTCCGTCAACTGCTAATTATCTTTAAAACGCAAGTACATTCGCAAATGCAATTGAATGCATCTCCAAAACAAACATTACTGATAACGTTTTTAATAATGATATTATTTTCTTTGCTCCTAGGAATTTTGTTGGGGTTTGCAAGGCTGGACAACACAATCAATCAATATAACTTTCAGATTTTGCGAAAGTAAGGCGCCACCTTCGATGATAATATATAGGAAATTGAAAAAAAGGGAATCACGAGCATCTTTTGTTAGCAATTCTGTTAACCTTCATTCTGCTATTTTTTTTCAGCCTCGTTTAGTACCCTTCTCTATTCCTTACAAAATAGATGAAATGGAGAGAGAGACCTTTCAACCTATTGAAGGCGTTCACATCGAGGGCTGGGAAAGGGTCGCAAGACTGGCGAAATAAGAATTAGATGTTTAGCTTCTGTATACATCTCTAATATTAATGTATCTTCTTTATTAAATCTAATTATTATTACAGGTGCTTTCCTACTCGCTTTTGTGCTCCAATTTCTGAGCACATTAAAAATGAAATAAAGGTAGGAAGTAATAAAATTTGCGACAATTATTCACTTTGTGATATTAGCATCTGGGACCGTAGTGCAGGGCGTCCGAAGCGCTCATGCACAGCGTCGAAGAGTTCACGAGAACGATCAGTCTTTTTTATTTAGCTACGTTAAGCTTAATTTTATTTAAAGGAAAACGGGCGGCCGCACGGCAACCCCCTGGCGAGTGCAAAAACAGAATATATAGAAATCAAAGAAAACAACTAGTTTAAAATCCGTTCGACAAAAAAAGTTGGACATGACAAGAAAGAATGTTGTTTATCCACGATATAATATTTTTGTGTTAGAGAGTGTAGTATGTACTCTAATTGAACTAGCTCGAATACACCAGCTACATTAAAAATTGCAAAGAGATTTACAAAGTAAAAAAACAACATGTTTTATATAGGTTAATACATAGAAATACTTTAATTTTACAACAGGGGTTGATAACCATATCTTCAGTAGATGCTCTCCCTCACTCTGCTAATCGTATCTTATCTATATATATCAATAAGAATAACAAGAAAAAGTAAAAAGAGTATTTTATAGTTGAAAGGGAGTATACATGTATAAATGATCTGTAAGTAAGAATTGTGTTGTTCACATGAATATAACCAAGCACCACTGTCACGTAGTGTGATGTTAATAGATATAAAACATTTATTGAAATTTAACAAAAGTCTTTTAGAATGTACAATTTCTAACATCTCTCACAAGTTATATGTTGGAACACCTCGTGTTGTGTGTGTGAGCTCTCACACTCGCAGCAATTGGTGAAGGATTGGCTCAAGATTATACGAAGAGTGAAATATAAGGCTCACTCACGTGAGAACCTCACCGTAATGAGGGCTGAGTGAGGTGACTCCTAAAGAAGACGCTACTGATAAGTCACTACCTATATCACCAATACCCCCTAAGTATGACCCTACTCACAAGTAGGTGAGTAAAACATAGTTGAGTTAGGCCCCATTACTATAATATATATAGAAAATAACTCACCGTGAGGCTCACACAATATACTGATAAAATACTAACTATTGCACGATAGTGAGGTATATATACTAGAATATAATATAATCAATATAGGAACTACTACTCACGCAAACGGTAATCAAGAGGGCTGATAGCTACTACTAGCTCACAACTCTCACACCCTCACTACCCTCACTCGTAGTGACCGTGAGTGAGTATAACTATACGGTGAGAGTCACTACGTAGCTCACTCACTCTCACTCACTATCCCTCATAGAGTGATGAATATTCAGTAAATAGCTCTAATTGAATGGTGCAGAATTTTTGTTAAAAGGGGATAATAAGATAAATAAACACTCTAAATATATCTGCTTGAGAGGGCCCCTTTGTAGTCTCACTGTACAAAAATAAATGTGTGAAAGCTCGAGTCTATGGGAGAGGAGTTGTTTTTCAGATTTTAACCGGCTGTGTGAACCTCCACACAAAGATATACTAATTATTGTATATATTAGGACAGCTTGCGTCTCTATAATGTAATAAAAATTAATCAATTTTCCAGCGATCTAAGAATAGACAGATAGCAGATAAAGAAGTAGTGACAATAAGAAAGTTCGTATTAAGTATTTGCACTTGCAATTATTATCAATTTGTTATAACTGCGTACTGAGCTTCTCTGTAGTGTTCAACTCACTCACATTATATTAGGGATAATAATAATAAGAATATTGATACTCAATTATAAGCATCTCTGATAACTCTCTCTATAAGGTTCGTGGATGAGGAGAGGCACAAAGAAGGAGTAGTAATGTGTCGAGAGACAAATACATATAAAACTCGTATCGATTTAAGATCTATTTATACACAAACCTCTCTCTAATTTAAATAATATATCTTACAAAGTCGCTTCTAAAGAAATAGTCTTGGCATGGAGACCTACTCGTCTCTTAAAAAATAATAGAATATCATAATATAAGTATACAATAGCCCTCTACCCCTATATATCGAATAAACTAAATAATTACCCTGTCATAATATATATATATATAATATTATTATAATATATATATGAACCCTATATATTATATATTATATACTATTTATAATAATTATACAATAATAATCATTTTATACACACATTCTAAGTTGGAGAGTCTATTAGACTCCTGTATCTAATAATAAAATCGCACTCTGATCTATATCATGTATTACTGAAAAGCCTTGCATTAATTAAAAAATAGTAACTTGATATGAAAAATACTCAGTAGAATTTACTTATACTATTTCTTCGCACTCATGCGCAAAGAGATTTGTGCTAATGAAAAGTTATAAAAAATTTATGTGTCTCTTATAATTTAATCGTCTGTGAAGCAGAAAGCAAAACTCCAGGAAGACTATATTATAAATTTATCTAATGAGTGTTTTGAAAGTAGACAATACTAACTGAGAAGCATCTCAATAGTTTTAAATTATGATATTAATGATAAGTAAAAATTAAAAAAGAGTATCAGATAATTTTCAGTCAGTTTTTTAATAGAATATATTACTATAATCTGGAAATCCAAATAACGTCAGAATGCGTAAAATAAGCCACCTACATAAACAAATATATAATCTAACGTACTCTCAGAGAGCATCTTAATAATCTGATTCTATATAAATCAGCTAGTTATTTATTCAAAAAAAGTACCAATTAAGCAAATGAGTATTAAATAATAATAATTATGCATCAGGAACTTATAATAACCAATTCAGAGGCAGTATCTAAGATTAAAATCATAATATACTAAATATACTATATTAAGTATAGTTTCTTAGAATGGACGACTTCTGCCGAATAATACTGGTAATGAAAATAAAGGATTCATGCAAGATCAGAACCAGACCACACATATGCAGGTTTAGAAAAGACATAAAATATTAAATAAACATAAAAATTGAGGTACTTAAGCACTAATTCAATGAATTATAATATATCAGACAATAACATCTCTATCATACTACGCAAATCTTAATATAAGTAATACGACACATCTCAGGTAGAATAGAAAGATAAATATCAATTCATCTTTATGAGTAATCAATTCAAACAAGTCATCACAACGATCTATCACATAAGCTACTCAATTATATAATTTCTAATTTTAACTTAGATGCAATATTATATAAACTTATTCACATCTTTACTTTCCGTAGTTTATTAGTTAAAAATTGAAAAAGTATATACGAATAGTTGGATAATATAAGTTTGTTGGGGGACGATGTAGATTTAAGACAATAAGAAAAATCATATTACAAGATAATCACAGATAGAAAACTTAAAAACAACATATCATAGTAAAATTAAAAATAAAGTAGAATTTTTACCGTATAACTAAAGAGAATTTAATAGACTGCGAAAAAAAATAAACAAGAAAAAAAATGAAAGACAAGTAGACGAAAAAAAAAAGTAGACTGGATCCAGTGTATTGAATATACATAATAGTTGCGTTTGAAAAGTAATTCACTTTTAATATCAGAAACATGGTAGGTTAGTTATTTTAAAAATATTCAATAATATTAGATTAATCTAAGTAACATATATTGAATTAAATACGAATCAGTAACTAAGCATTAACATTGATAAGGAGAAAAATATAATGAGAATAAATAGTATTGACTATAATAAAACAAGATAAATAAGGAGGAATAATAAAAAATTACATTAATACCGAATATAATAAGGAAATAGAAGAAACAAAAATACAAAATATGTAAACTATCGATCAGTTTCATTAACGATGTTGTATCACTAACATAGAATAAATACATAGTAAATAGTTATAAGTAAAAACTAATATCATAATATATATATATATATGAATATATATATTATATATATATATAATATATTATAATATATTAATATGATTTAGTCCAAAATTGTCAATTAGAGTATTTGTCACAAAATCTATGTCAAAGATTTACTGACAAGACTTCGAAATGAAGAGCAACAATAACTTTGGATGCAAGCAGTATCAACGAAATAGAGATGAAATCAATTTAAAAGAGTTTTTGGAAAGAAAAGTGAACTATTCTGACAACAAACGGCAAATGACGAGCGAATTACGCACGAACAAAAAAATAAATAAATCATATCGTCTCAAAGAAAGCATATTGTTTTTGTCGACAGCTAGTAATTATTATGACACAAGAATTTGTGACCCTTCAGGCAGACAGTTAATCATATCTTTTACAAAGATGTCTTGGGACGACTTCGAAAACGGGTTCAGCGACTCAGAACAGACATTGCAGACGATTGAGATTGCATGCACTTTTGATAAAAGACGACATCTCATCACTGCGCTCTTTAATGATAGAATTTCAGGTTGAAGAAAAAACAATTCCAGTACTTCCACATCTTCCATACAGCCCAGATCTAGCTTCGTGCGATTTCTTCCTCTTCCCTAAGTTGAAAATGAAGTTGAAGGGTAATTATTTTGTGGCGATGGAAAACATAAGAAATATTCTTACACGTGAACTAAATACACTTCAAGGAAATGACTTTCGGTAATGCTATGAACAATGGAAGAAACGTGTGAACCGTACTGTGTAAACATCCCAAAAAGGTCATACCTTCGAAGGAGGACCAACTTGTAATTATCAGGTACAGTCAATTTAAATAATCTAAATACGTAACTCATTCACACTTACTTTTGGACATAACATGTATATATAATAATATATATATATATATATATATATATATATATATATATATATATATATATATATATATATATATATATATATATATATAATATATATATAATAATATATATACTATATATATATATATGAATACTATATTAATAATAATATATTAATATATAATATATAATATATATATATTAAAATATATAATAAATATACTAATATACTATATAAGATAATATATATATATATAAATATATATAGATACTAAAATATATATATATATTATTATAATATATACTATATATATATATCAACGATTATCTGAGACATGGAAAAATTTTTGTTCCCTATCTCTTCAATCTGCTCGAAATCATTTATAGGCCTTCTAAACAAATCTTCGAACGTGAAGGAAAATTTTTTTTTCTCTTGCCAAAAACATCTCAACAACTGGCCTGTAAGATCTGCCTTCCTGCTCTTATTGCCTCTGTTGGAACTGTTGCTAAAACTCCTTCTGAAAACAGGACTAACCTCCTCGGGATTTCCTCTTTTCACCTAATTACACCCTTGACATTCTGGATCCCTCCAATCCTACTCCTTCTCTTATCAGGTGTCAAATGTCTCTAAATTGTGATTTCACATGATCGAGTGCATGGGATCCTGAAATTCTAATGAACATCAGAAAGCTAGGGTCTAGAGTGGTGGCAGTCCTCTTACATTACGATTGGAAAAATAGACTGAGACATGTGTTCTGAGCTGGCCCCTAAGCTCAAAAGTTCAAACTCTAGCTTAATTTGCTTCAAACTAACACCTTTTCCTCAAATGCTAGAAGCACAGTCTTATGTTCAGCCGACTTCCGAAAAGAAGTGTAGGCGGCCGCTCGATCCCTTCGTTATCATCGTTCCTATTAGCATAGCCTCTCAACTTGTTATTCTCGCTAAATATCGTTCAAACACACTCCTTAACTCACCATTTATATCCTGAGATCATCTGACAATCTCTATTCATCATACTTCTCAATATCACCAGATACAACCTATTCGAAACCGCGCCCTAGTTAACCTGGCGACTACTTATGTCCTATCTCACTGATTATCAAGTCTCCTGCCCTGATCTAGACAGCAACGACAAGGTAAATAAGCTCCTCTGTTGGTGCAGAGAGCGTTTGACGAAATATCAAAAGCTTTGATCGGCTATGCGTACGCATCACTGCTCTCACTGTCTCATGGTTTCAACTCACTTCACTTCCTCTTATTCTAGTTTTTCTCAATTCGTTCCATATCGCGCTTGTCTGATGACGCGACGTGGCTAGTTCTTATTTCCTGTTAGAATTGTGGTGTCCCTCTAGATATGTTCAAATTCCACAATCCTTTCCATAAGGGCTTTATTCCGTTACTTAAATTCTATAGACGCTGCATTCTCGCAAAGGTACAATATATCTAACTACGACTGTATCATAATAAATCCTAATTAACAAATAAAGGTTAATAGAATAAATCTCTCATCCGATATCCTCTTAAACACACTCAATATTCACAAATAACTAGCTTCACTACATTTGCAAATCTTAAATTATGTTCCACTTGACTAAAAAGTACTTTTGATTCTATTCTGCCGATTGAATGGGGATTTTCCGTAGATGAACCGCCTCATCTCAAAATTCTATAATATTGACTTCATTATAAAAACTACAACTCCTTTCAAAATTAAAATGGCACCTCCGACCACGAAACATCGTTACATAATGATCTTTAGTCGAACTAGAGCTAGTATCAGTCAAGACATGTAGTAGCCCAAACAGGTACATTCTTACGAACACCTTATGCTCTTGGATGTCTTGTGACGGAACACAACAAATTGTGTAGTTAGAAACTGACATTACACTGTCATAGTACCTCCCAATACTTCGAAACCTAATTATCATGGAGAAGGTTGTTCTTAAATATTAAATGGAATCACCTTTACTCCATTAAAGTCTCGAGGATACAAAGATATACGTCCAATGTACTATAAGGGCTTTCTTTATTCACCTTTGCATGAGTGATCTCGGATTGGGGAATTGTGGGAAGAGCCCAATTCTCACCTTATTAGGAAAGGTTGAGTTTAAGACTAAAAGATTAATAAATTGGTACCACCTTTCTATGCGCGCCATTGACCTACCTCATCCTGCCAGTCGCACTCCTCTAGCCACTATATCTTTAACTAGTAGTTACAGCAACGGCAGGAGCTGAGAGAGGGGAGTCTTCACCCCGCCTGCCTACATCCCCGCCATACACATCGATCGGATTGCACCCTCGCCTCTCACGCACACACAGCCAGAGTGGCTTATTGCCGTTAGCGCAATTCAAAGTAGTATGTACATACATAGGACAATACAGATATGTTCAATTTGTATTTCCTCTTATCGTAGGTTAATTCTACTGTACATGTAGCCACATACCTTCCCTCGCTAAATCTGATGTATTCTCCATCTAATCTAATGTCAACTATAAATTATCCCATCTTAATCTAGCCTTCAAACTTAAGTTGTTCTTCATTGAAGCAAGATCACTATGGTTTTATGCTGCGTTCGCGAGAGCTATGTTCATTTAGTATTTATTATATCATTTTAATTCCTTCCCCCTGAAAAACAAGGCTCAGCTCGTGAGTGGTCGGTGACCATGTTCGAGTAAAAAAAAAAAGAAAATTATTCACACTGTAACAATGCCTATTGTGAGGACTAAACGCAGATATTATAAATATATAATCAATATATTAATATAGAACTGAAATCAGTAATAATAATTACTAATCGTATGACAGAAGAGCATACTATAAATCCCGTTAATATAATACCTAGAGGTCCCATATTTATAGACTCTTGCACAGTACTAGTATCGAACATCATCACACCGTGTATATGATAGTTTTGAGTACAATAGCAATAACAGAACCGCTAACTTATCATAATTTATTAACGTAGCACTGTGAATTATATATACACACGAATAGATTCACGTTAAGGCGAAATAGGGGGTGGGGTAGGGTGATACGCTATTAGAATGTACTAATGACGCGTAGTCACAAAGTTATTATTATACTATAATTACATATATAATAATCCTCTTACACCTATATATAATATATATAATATATATTATATATATATAAATATATATATAAATAATACTAATATATATATATATGCTCAGTATTACTACTAATAAAGTGGGGTTTTTGTAGTACCTACTCACTCACTATACTCACCACTACTTATATATATATTTATATATATATATACTATATCATATATATATATATATATAAAGTATATATTATATATACCTCACATAGATATATATATATACCTACAATCCAGACACTAGCTATATAATATCAATTTGGTCTCATTACAAAATAAAACTATATTAATAGAATATTTCTTTCCTAACTACTACCATTATATCACTTATCCACTCCACACCCTATTATTATATATATATTATCTTATATATATATTATCAATATTTACAATTTTATATAATAATTATTATCTCAATAATCATCCCTCTATATTATCAATATATTACTTATAGTGATAAAAATTATCTTAATTTATTACTATTAATCATTATTCAATCATAAATATCACTTATAAACGTCAATACCTTATATATTAAATATATAAGCTTCCTAAGTTCCCGATCGATGATAAAAATAAGATGATATATAGTAATATATAAATATATACATACTATAGTATATACTTTTACAATGCCGCTTTTCTACTATATACCATGAAAATCCATCATCTTACCTAATAGTTAGTACTGCTGTACAAACAGGTTGAGTGGGAGAGAGGTTTTTGATAATATGACTCATCTACAACCCATAACTTGTTCCGACCAAAAAAGTTAATAAGTCGCAGAGGTACTTTACTGGCGTTGAAGAGGAAGTGTATTGAATAAACGCCCTCCCACCTAACGAATCCATGTAAAACGAACATCTGTATAAAAACTGGAAGGTGAGCAAAACGTTCGTTCGTTTTTACACAAGATTTTGTTTAAGGAACATATGGTACCTGAATGCGCTGTAGGAGTATAATTAGTGTTGGACAAGCCCTATGACAGATCATTTTGGGTTCAACCTTTCTTTCGAATTGCGATCCAGTTGAAGAAGCCTGGTGTATGTCAACGATTAGGAACACTCCCTGTCTACATCGAGCCGAGAGGGAACAGAATAAGGAGAGTGTATATGTTTCGGGCTTGTGGCCTAGGATTTAATGTACTTGCTTATGAACTGTCTTAGAATGCATCGATGCCATGGTTATGAGCACCGCGACCCCAGTTCTATGGGGAAATCAAGGAAAAGATGTATATGGATTATGGATGCATATACTGACGCTATTACATATACTACATAATATATGATCCACTAGTATAACTATAGTAATAATATGACATACCTATATATATATATATATATATAATCTATTATAAATATAAGTATATACTCCAGCCTATTATATATTATATAAGATATAATTAATATATATAATAGTAGCTAGATCGTGAAGTACAAGTATAGTACTATAACTATAATTATTACATAAAGGCATAAAGCTATATATATATAGATCAATAATAATTATATATAATATATAATATATATTTAACTAAATATATATATATATATTAATAACTATATTATATTAGGGTTAACCAGATAGATAAGTATGTGTTAATATGTATATAAGCTATTATAGACTATATAAGGATATTATAATATATACACTTACATTACCTATGCATCTATCTTTTAGATGTGGTTAGGAGGGATTATTTCGCATGCAATGCCAGCACTTCGTATAATTGCCATATCGGACGGTGTTCTCTTCTAAAGAACTAATTTTTTATTGATCATTTCGGCGAGTTTGCAGGAAGGATATACGGTAGGCGATTTATTATCAGAGCCACCATTTTCATTTAGCACATAGCCGCATACAAACAATGCACATTAAATAATACACACGACACAGTCACCGACACGTCACACTAAGCACCCCACATCACACAGTGAGGTACTAACTACCCTACAAACCCTAAGCATCCAGCCTTCCACAGACATAAGACACACATTACAACACTCCATCATTTTTCACCGCTCTTATAAGCTTCTGAAAATCGGGAAGACACATTATTGTTTAGATGTTGACAAGAAATTAACCAAATATTGTAGGTTGTTTGTATCAGTTTTGGGTATGATTTATTTTTTCGTTATTCTTTACTGCTTGCAGCTTTTGTTTCTTTCATAATTACTGCAAATCCGGTACTGTTGGCTCTTGCTGGAGCCTTGTTATCGGTTTAGATTCTTCGGACAAACACTAAATATATTTTCTCAAATTGGTATGATTATGCTAATTGGATTGGTAACAAAGAATGGTATCTTATGTATAGAGTGCACAAGTCATTCAAGCTAATATGGATAACTAAGTATATCACAAATAATGAACTGAACTAGAAGCCTTATATATCAAGTCCACTACTATACAACTGTTATACTTACTAATATATATGTGTATCTAAGCTAGCATCGTAACTCAGTTACTATAATATTACTCGATCTAATATATATATATATATATATTATATATAGTAATATATATATATCACTATATAGCTACTATATGCATATATAATTCAGTAAATCAATAACTTTATAATAAACTTCTATACCTCTATATAAAGTAATCTCCCAATAAAAACGAATATATATAATAATAAATAATATATAATATATAACATAATAATCAATATATATATACGGTATTACAATTAATGCATATTATTTATATCTATATACTATATATATATATATATATAATATATATAATCATAATTATAATATATTATATATATATTATATATATATATACTATTAGTATATGATACTAATATATATTATAGTCATATATAAAATATATATATATATCTATATATATAAGTATATATTATATATATATATATATATATATATATATAAAAAGTTTCTTTCAACGTATTAAAATGAAATTTGGCATGCATATTTGATTTTCCTAACTGATATATATAATATATAATAATATATATATATATATATATTATATATATATATATATATATATAATAGTATTATAATATAAAAAATATTATATATTATATAATATATATATATATATATATATATATATATATATATATTAAAATATATATATATATATATATATATATATTATATATATATATATATATATAATAGTATATATAATATAATATATATATATATATATGAACATATATATATATATAATTATATAATCATATATATATATATATATATACAGCCTATATATAATATTTATATATATATTTATATATCCTATTATACTATATATATATATATACTATATATATATATATATATAATATAATAATATATACTATATAATTTAAATGAAAATCATAAAAAAATATTTTAAACCATTCTCATGAAAATTCATTATCGAACGATCCTTAAGATTTTTTGGGTCTAATACTCGAGGGTTTTTTTTCGGCATGAGAGAGGAATTAATTGTTGGAATCACTAGTTAGGAGAAAGTCCCAAGAAAATACGGCTGATCTAGTACAAAGAACCATGAAGATATCTTCGAATTAATAAAACTATAGTTTCTTTCAACAATCGAGTTCAATTTACCAATAACCTTATTCGATTTCGCTGCAAATATTTGGAAATTGATTTCAAAGTAAGTATCATAGCAAAAGTGGCTCAGTAATCTTTATTTCAGTCAGACTGTTCGTTAAGCTTGTGATGCATCCATTCACTTTAAGCGACTTTCAAAATTTTTAGTTCATTAGCTCTCATTAAGTAATCTTGCTCACTGCGTTATATTGTCTTAAAATCTAGTAACCTCTTTCAAGGGTAGCTTTTAGCATTTCTGGATTATCTTATAGTTTTTTTCAGAGTATGCAGCACTACTTCTTTAAAGCAAAGAATTTTGGTACCATTGATGTTTTTTTTTCACAAAATGGCTCATGGTCTGTTGTCATTCTTCAAATAGTTGAACAAATATTTTTACATTTGATGTACAGATAATAATATAATTAGTAAAATCTTGGAAATCCAAAAAATTTCTATTAATTCTTATGATAATTTCACATTAAGCTAAAATAAATTTTTGCTTGAAATTTTCATTTCCATTTTTCATAAATACATTATTCTTACCTGTTTGTTAATGAATATATACTTTGATCCTCTAATATGTAGTGCCGAAGCTTCAAAAATTTTCTCATACAAATGAAACTGATCGGAAATAGGATACAGCTAGTTTTATATTTAAAATTCAACCACTTCCTTAAAATTCCTTTCCTGTATGTTTATTCACAGTACTGCTCCTTCCTAATTTTGAATGACGTATTTATCATACAGAAAGTAAGTTAATCAATAAATATTTTAGATGTATTTAATGATAAGATTCTTTGAGTGCGTCACTTAACGAAAAGCGTTAATCTGTCGTAACCATAGTGCCACGCAATAACAAAATGTGATTTGCTTTAATATTTAAATTCCAGTTTATTTCCCTAGCATCACAGCAGCATCATCTTACATGACGCAAACTATCAAATATTACAGGTAGTTGTTCTTACCGTACGATCTTCGACACTCGCGGAAGGATTTAAAAAATCTACTTGCAGTAATATTGGTTAGTTTGATAAGTAAACTCAAATTTACTTCAACGACTCGAATAAAGAAATATGCTATTAAAATTGATTTTGGGTTTAATAAAGCCAATTAATTCAGCAATTAAAATATTGCCAATGAAAATTTATTTACTCATTGATTATATGTTGTATTCATTTTTGCTCTATTCACAATGTTAAAATACAGGCATATTTGAATGAAGTACACGTCCCAAAATCAATTTCATTTCAGATTCCTACAAACTATATTCACGATTAAAAACTTACTTGAAGAATTCATAATTTTCCTTTTTCCACTGCTATATGATGTGCGGAAAAATTATTAGGATTAGTGACTTAATCCCTGAAAACAATGGACATTAAATGGAACATATTATTCCAGCTGGCCTTTTAATTTATCTATTTAGTGAGTTTTTATAGTAGTTATGATGCCTTCTGTTCTTTCATGTGATCAATTATAATTTGAAAGAGGATATTAGTTAATTTGTTGCTCAATTTCACCGAACATAAGGCCATTGTTCTCTGAAACGTAGCAACATCAGATTTATATTGAACATGGAGTAAATGACTCTGTACTTTTTGCTGGTTCATCTGCCACTTCTGTTCTGAGCATAACTTTCCTGCATTTACTGATGAATCGAAATTGAAAATTCTCTTCTTTATTATATGAAGAGTTTGACGAATTTCTTCCCATATATAACAAAATTCTACATATATATTCGTAATTTTGGAACCAAGCAACAGGGGTCACAAGTGTGTATATCTTTTCACATCGACTTTTGTTTTGTAGAAAACTTTAGGTAAAAGGTAATAAAATTCTATTACTGTTAACGTTAAAGGGAAATGTACAAGATATAATAACCTCATTCAAATTCAACTTTTCATTAAATATTTTTTAATAAAGTTTTTTAATTAAAAGTAATTATTATATTTTACATAAAGTTAATGAATAATAAACAGAAAATTTAAAGACACAGCATTGAATACATCAGATGTATCTTCCTCCCGCATCAAATGCGCAGCATGAATGTGTAATGATTTCGGGCATATGCATAAATTAGTAATTACAGACACACTCTCAGAAAAAAATCACATTTTAGAATTGACAAGTATATTCCAAAAAATTCCGGAACCTCGCACGCGTACGTGCAGATAAAAAAATTTGAATATATATATATCTATATATATATAAGTACCTAACTATTTATTAGAATATATATAAATAATATATATTATATAGGACTAAGTATATATATATAGATATATTATTATATATACTAGTATGCATAAAGAACTCATTGTGGGAAGAAATCCTAAATGAAAAGAATTGCATCTTTCCCTCTGCGGGTCAACACCATACAAGACGAGTGTATAGCACCGTGACCCGCTGGAAGATACCGACATACTCGACGCCTAAGCCGACTGAGCCCATCCTCTAACCAAAAAAAAACCACTACTCACAGAGTTATGTTTGTTTTTCAAAAGAACAGATTTACAATGGTAACGCACACAGAGTGCGAACCCAGTGTCTAAATCTCGATACATCATTAACAGGTATTTCTACAAAGCAGTTAATTAGTATTAGACATCCACACGATCCTCGATGATCCTGCTGTAAAACATCTACTCACTCTAACTAAACTGCCAGAAGAATAGTCAAGACCCATAGCACCTTATGCAAAACTCATGAAATCCTTGGCAAGCCTTAAAATCTTTGTTATGGTAAAATAAAAGGAACACTCTCGTTGCGGCTAATGAATTAATTGCAATAAAGGTTAAGCCATACTCTACACCTCATTGCTACCTTTATCAAAAAAATTTTGATTGCAATCACTGATGAACAGCAAGTAAACTAGAGCCGACCAAGGAAGTTGAAAAAACATTGTACTCCTCGGAACGATACTCTAAATAATAGTATAACTATCGAAAAGCAGCGAATCATATATACCGAGTCATACTTTTGATAACAGCCGGTTTTCTTGACAAATATTAAATTCTTTTGGGTTAGAGGATGGCTAAGTACAAAAGGGTCCTCATATAATCCCATACTCATTAACGACAGATTTCCTACTAACTAACGATAGAGCATAGTGTCACACCCATCTAAAATTGTACTCTTACTGAGCTCACGCAATATGGCCATTCATGCGTTGATTCAGACCACAGAGAGAGGCAAATTTTCTTATATATTCAAAAAAATAGTGAACATTCTATTGTTATACACTATCACAACTAATTATATACAGCTTGGCATCAGTACCTCATTTATATCACTTATGTTACATCTCCCTTCTACATCACTAGACTCATATAACCGAATAGCTCATGTATACTATATATAATATATATACACTAATCTATTATAGAATCGAGACTAAGTATTTTTATATAAGTATTTTTCTTTTATTTTTTTTACGTACAATACGTCTAATATCTCATCTTCAAATACTACAGACAATAACCTCCTTATTCACATCATTAAACCTATATGCCTCCCAACAGAATCTGATCCTCATTCTCTAAGTGACAAAATAACATCGTATAATATACACACTTATATATATTAATCATATATATATATTTACTTACAATAAATCTCTGACCCAACGTCCCATGCTTAATAAATCATTGGTCATTAAATACTTCATCTATTACCGCATTATAACTGTAATTAATCGATTAAGCCTATATAGTATTATACTCATAAATATAGCTATAATTAGACAATAGTCAAACTATCATATGAACTACTTTATCAGAATATCTAAAAATATTAAACACAATAGATATACCGTATCGATGATCATAAATACAAGTGAATAAATAAACTATAACCTTGAGTCAATTACTAGTGTCTACTTGAGTAAAATAAATATCCGTCCAACTTGAGCCGAATAAGCGGTCGACTTACCTCACCCTACTCCAACGTATATCCATACTTATACATTTCAATCATACCTTATCTAATTATATATATATATATATATATATAAAGAAACGTCAATCGTACCAATAGAACCTATAATCATACTATATATAGACGCCTCCATACTAATAGTAACACATGTGAATTGACTAAAATATATTAGTGTCAGTATCTCATATATTAAAGATCATAATGTATTACCAACGCAGGCACTTGTTGGACTACATCCCTCTTTTGATGAACGCTAACCTCGTTGATAGACGAGGCTACGTATTCCATATATTCAAGCCGGATAGTCATGTAGACCACTTTTAAGTATCTTCGCCGCACAAAATTTGCGAATCTTTTCGTTGAGAAATTACAATTTAATTTGATTTATGAAAATAAGTTTTATATAAATTATAATATTATATATATATATATATATATATATTATATATATATATATAATATATATACTATATATAAATATATATATATATATATAATATATATATATATATATATATCATAATATATATATAATATATATATATATATATAATATATATTATATAGATATTATATATATATATTATATATATATTATATATATAGTTACGTAATTATATATATATATATATATATATATTATATATATATATATAATAATATATATATATATATATTATATCATATGTGTATCCCAGGTTTTGGAATCGAGTTTTTATTCTCCTCAATTTAAGACGTTATAACAATGGTATCCCTCCAAACTTGTTACGGTTATTGGTGGTGGTGACACCTCGGAGGAGCAGAGGTTTCACATCGTTGTAATCCCCGCAGTATGGTGCTGAGCCGCCCTTAACTTGGATAATAGGCATAATAGTTAGGTGGAAAATAACGAAACACAACATGCTTCTACCAAGAATTCGGTTAGTAGGAGTTTCAACCGGAGTAGATTCATGATTCGGAGAGCCGAGCATGAGCCGGAGCTGGAGCCAAAGTAGAAGATAGAGTCGAATCTTAAAATAAGCATATAATAGTCTAAGTGAGATATGCTTCACTATGTTTACGAACCCATAAAACTTGATTTTGAGGGTTTCAAATTCCTGCAGGGTGTCTGAGACCTCCGGGAGGGCCTCTTAGAAGAAAAAGAATAAATAAAAGCACAGAGTGCACAGCGGGAAAAAGGAATAGGAGTCCGAGAAAAGGTCAGCCCTACTCCGGAGGGGAGTCAGAATAGAGCCTTAGCATGAGTTGAGACAGAGCAGTGCTGTGCCTGAATATAAAACTTGCTTTTGACTTGCATAATGTATGTTACGTCAAACCCTGTGTAATGAAGAGTGCTGAATCCGGATGCATTGGTCTCTACCTTCGGCGAGTTCTTATGAACCTCAAAGAGGGTGTGGGGCTAAGCCATCAACTATTAAATAATATACATACACCTATAATTGAGCGCATATGTTTGTTTGAGCACATGTATACTATCTACGTGAGACTTAATTATCACAGAGGCTGGGGTAATAGTAGCAACTGTAATAGTTTTATAGCAGTGGTCCTTTTTTTGTTGCAGTCACCATAACGAGTCTTATTGAATTTTGTTATAACTATAACCGATGGGTACGCCCGCAGGCGCAATAATAATACTTTGCTATTGGGGAATTCCCACTCCGATGTGAACGTTTATTTTTTAGCTGCTAACGGGTATGCGGAAATGTAATTCCGATTTCCTACTTCTTCGGAAACCTTAACCACTTTTAATAAACATAAATTATAATTTTCTCCAAGAAAGGGATGAGGACTAATAAAAGTTTGTTTAGATGAATTTAAGGCTTGCCACAAATAAGTCCTTTATAAAATTAATTTATTTTCATGTACCCAGTATTTTTTTTAAACTAACCATTTAGTTATAATATTCGTTCTCCACACCAAGAATTCATTGAAAACATTTAATATATTTTTCACATTTAATATTCAAAATTATGTTTACTGTTTTTCGAAACGATAAAATCCGAATTATTTTTTTTTCTTTTTGTTTAAAAACTTTATTTTATTTTTATAAAATCTATTTTTAAATTCTTAAGTTTTTATTATTTCATAAGTTTAACTTTTAAAAAAAATTATATGGCATTTTCAGATAATTCATTATTAAACACATTTTTATGTTTTTATTAAAGAAATTTAGTTTTTTACATTTAAAAACTATGTTAACTTCTTATTCGACCCTACAAAGGCAGTAATAACAAAATGGTAAAGACAGTTAACGCGGACGAACCATCTTATCCACAACTACTCCCTTGGCAGATAGACCAGCACTCACTTTGTCTAACCAACCCAAGGACTAAAAATTTACCTACTTTGAAGAGAAAAGTGACAATATTGTGAGCGCTCAACTGAGCCGCCCAATGCCAACTCGGCTATCGGCCATGCTTTATATTTTGGCTTACTGCTCAATTGATTGGATCTTTTTATTTTTTTTAAACTATATGTGAAAAAATAACATCATTATTTTTTTAAACATCATGAACTATGAGCCTTGAAATCTTCGTTAAAGCAGTAGCGCCAAACACCCGCTCCCTAACTCCCTCTCCTATCCGGGCCATGGCTTTAATTGCTCTCCTAATTTAAGTTCCATTGACCTCCATATTTTCACCTAAAACCAATAATTCTAAATAACATCATTATTTCAAATATTCACATATTTGTACAACTGCACAACATTTACTATACCATATTATCCTTTATAGTATTATTAATATCTATATATATACTATATATTATATATATATTATATATATATATATATATATATATAATATATATAATATATATATCATATTATTTATATATATATATATATATATTATTATATATATATATATGTTTGTTTCGGTGGGCTGAACAGATATTTTTTATTCATCATCTTACTTCTGTCTTTTCTGTACTTGTTTTTTAGGATGGATGTTCACAAATTAAAATAACCGTATGGGCGTAGGATTTGTGACTACTTTATATACTATTCAAGAACTCTTTTTTCTATGCGTAGAACAAAACCATTTTAGGTAAGCTAAACATATTTGACTTGACTCATATCTCTTCTTTGACGGAACAAGAAGAGGAATTGCGGGTGTTCTTAAAAAATAAAAAGACACATCTCTTATTAATATTTTTAACTTACCTCATCCGATGAAAAATTTGGTCTGTGCCGTAAAAGTAAGTGTAGGTGTACAAAAATGTTGAATGATGAAACGTAATCCAGGAATGTCTCAGCTATATTCTAATTAGCTATGCATTAAGATCTTTCTAACAATAATTTTTGTCCCTGTATGTTTATTTCCTCCATGACCGTTGACATCTTATATACCATCGATTAATTGGCACTTAACACTTCTTATGTAAAAAACTAAATTCCGATTTTCTATCATGTTTGTTAACAATATCGCATGTTTACAAAAATACAAAAACATTTATTTAAAAAACAAATCTTCTTCCGTTTTTTTAAAAAAAATATTAATAATAATTACGATTTTAAACCACAACCTGTAGTCGCTGACGCAAGACATAATTAGCTGGACTAGGGCATAAATTTTGCCACACATCCATACTTAATCAAAATTTCTGAACATGCATGTTTTCAATTACATACATATATTAATATTAATATATATTATAATATATATAATATATATTAATATATTATATATATATATTATTATTATATATATATAATATATATATATATATATTTATATATATTTATATTATTATATATATATAATATATCATTATATATTATATAATATATATAGTATATATATAAAAATATAAGCGTAAACATATAGGTTTAATCGAGGATCAAGTGTAGACTGTCTCAGTGAAATCAGAAAGTAGGGCACCAGTTAAGAATTTCCTTAAATAACCAATGGAGGAAGAAACAATAACAAAAATCTTTACCATTAGCATATATTTTTAATAAAGGTAAAAGATTTTTTCATTGATCTCGACACAATGAAATCCCTTCGGTATATAAATTTAACAAGAACTTAATTTAAATAAAACGAAGTTTTAGTAAATACAAACCCACTAATAAACATTAACCCCATACATCATCAATAGTAAAAGATTATTAATAAATAACCATCAAATTTTAAAATAAAAAACCATCTTCATCCAACCGCAATAGTTGTCTGCGGTAAGGAAAACCGCTCCCGACTTAGTTTTATAGGTATACATTGTGTTTAAGGTAAATAAATCTATTAATGCCCACCAATCTCCGGCAAAATAAGCGGCAATGTTCGTCGAAACCACTTTTCTTATATTTACAAACAGGTCAAACAATTAAGTCAAAATAATTTAATTAATGATATGTTTATAAACAGCAACATTATCAACTCAAAGTAACGCCAAAAATGGTTTAGTCAAAAATAGGTATTAACACACAATTAAGTTACCTCAAATTTTCGGTTCTTACTCAATACAGCAAGCAATGTTTACGAAACTAACTAAGTTTTAAACTCACCCGATCCTTTACGCATATTACTAAAGGATTTAGATAACTTACAATGTTCCAGCAAAAATACTTAATATCACCACCAAGTTAAAATAACTGCGTTTTCCTTCTTCGTTTGATTTATATTTCAATTTCGTTTACCATTTCAATCCAAGATTTGTCCAAATCAACAAAGAAGGCATTGATCCACCCAATTCGTATTGTCTGAATAAACTTTTAAGTTGCCAATTTTCCGTTTTTATCCTGCACCTGAATACCTTCTCCTGATGAAGAAGATAATTGACAAGTATTTTCAAACAAGTACCAACCCTTTAAATTATAAAACATAAACATATAAATAATAACAATCTATAAATAAAAAATATAACTCCCAAAACACTGTACTCACAGTTAATACGAGATTTTTCCTCTGTTTTTTTTTTTATTTGCAACATTTTTCTTCCCTTTAACTTTCCCCAATCAACAGCTTTCCACAGCTATCCTCGGTCAAGGTTATCTTCCCTGTTGAGATGTAAACACAATCTAGTCTTTTCCTTTCAATCCTCTTCCAACTCATTTTTCATTTTTGTTAGATGGTTCTTACATTCGTTCATTTATCCGTTCCATTACAATATATATATATATATATATATAATATATATTATTATTTATATATATTTATATATATTATTATATAATTATATATATACTTATACTATAATATATATATATATATATTAACTGGTATTTTTAAAAATATTCGTATATTACTAATAATATTAATTATTATTATATATATATATATATATTATATATATATATTCATATATTTAATATAATATATATATATATATATATATATTATATATATATTAATATATATATTATACATATATTTATTTTATATATAATTATATTATATATATATATACTATATAATAATAATATTATTTATTATAAATATAATATACTATACTATAATATATTATTATACATAATATATATTAAAAATATACATTTTCAGATACATTATATATATATATATATATATATATATATTATATATATTATATATATAATATATATATATATATATATATATATATATATATATATATATATATATATATACGTATTTTATATATTGTTGTATAAGAGTCTATATTTATTGTATTATTTATATATATATTATTATACTATATTATATTATATATTATATATATAATAAAATTATATATATATATATATAATATATATATAATATCATATTATTGTAAGAAATTGAGTTAACCTAATTGAATATTTGGTTTAATATAAGAAATAGGCTATATTATTAATTTTAACTATACTTTCTACGACCACCATTATATTAAAATGAAAAGATGTAGGGAAAAATTATATGACTAAAAAAGAGCAGTAAAGAAGTAAGCAATAGGCGCAATGGCTTGAAGTGAGGAAATTAGGAAGTGGTGACTTTGGCACTACTTGTTTTTGCTTTAGGCTCAAGTAAAATCGTTACCTTTAAAAAAAAGCAGAACATAAATTTAAAGTGTAGGATTTGCTGAAATGACAAAAGTATTTTTCAATGAGTCGTCATTAGATTTAAAAAGGAAAATGAATATTTATTTAGTAAAAGTGTACTGTTGAAGCGTAGAAAACGGAATACATTGGATTACGTTACAGAATAACGTCAAAATTGGAATTCAATGCGAGCATATTTATGCGGTCCGCGCCAACATTGCGCCTTCGAGCACACGCGTCAGTTTCGCGTAGGGTGATGCCTGTTCGCGCCTGCGGACCAAGCTCCGCGTGTGACTTCCACGGGTCCGCTTAATTATTTCAAAACTACGTAGTCGTAATAAAATAATATAATAATAAATAAAAAAAATAATAATAATAATAAAATAATAATAAAAGATCAATAATAATAATAATAATGAATAAAATAATAATAATAATAAATAATAATAAATAATAAAATATATAATAATAATAAATAATAATAAATAATATAAATAATAAATAAAATAATAATAATAATAATAATAATAATAATAATAATAATAATAATAAACTTCAATAGTACTGACAATGGTGAATACTAAAAACTATTACAACTGCTACTACTATTACCCAAGCCTCTGTGATAATTAAGTCTAACGTAGAGAGTATACATGTACTCAAACACACGCACATATATCAAATTTTACGTGCATGTTTATTATTTAACAGTTGATGGCTTAGCCCATACCATTGAGGTTCGTAACAGCTCGTAGAGGGTTGAGACCAATGTATTCAGGCTCAGCATCCTTTATTACATAGGGTTTTGATTATAACATATATCATGTCAAGTCAAAAGCAAATTTTTGGGATTTCAGGCATGCACGCACTACTCTGTCCTTGAGAGTTCAAGAGCACTCAAGACGTCGCATTATATACTACGTTTTCCCGGAGTAGCGTCTGACTCCTTTCCGGACTGCGCTGCCTGCCTTCCTCCTCTGTGCACTATGTGTCTTTCTTTTTCCATTTTTTCGGGAGCCCCTCCCGGAGTCCCCTAAAAGGAACCTAATCTCCTCACAAAAATCAATGTTTATTTAAGATTTGGGCTCCAAGCTTCTACTTTGGCTCCGGCTCAGTGATCTGCATCATAAAACTACTCCGGCTCCAACTCCTTTTCCACCCCAATTAATTGGCAGAATCGTGTCAAAGCTGCCTTACTTTTCCACCTACTATAGTCATGTCCAAAGTTTAGGGAACAGCATCTCTGCGAAGGTGCAAACATGGTAAAACCTCAGCTTTGACCGAGATGTCACTGTCAACAATAAGGATAGCAAGTTGGAAGGGGATACGATAACTATAACCCTTAAATTAATGAGAATAAAAGCTCGA
>JABUQX010008352.1:37500-42500 GCA_015478945.1 Trachelipus rathkii
AAAAAGCTGCCACTTGCTAAGGGATTCTTAAAAGCAATATTAATATTGGTAAATGTTGACCTGTGCGTAGTAGGACCAAAAATCTATTTTTTTTCGATAATAGATTTTTTAAAAATATTTTTCCTATCCATGAGTGATTCCCAAAAATTCTTTACCATATCAAACGGTTTCGATTTAGGTCGGAAAACCGTTAAGGTTATAATAAGATTTGTTAAGTAGACGCAGATTTACTGTGTATACTTAACAAAACTTAAAATAACCTGAACTTATTTTGTCCTAAACTGAAACGTGACATATATATATATATATATATTATATATACTATTTTAACCTAGTACTCACCTATATATATATATATATACCATATATATATAATTAATTTATATTTCTATAGTAACTCTAGTTATTTATATATATGATAGGGCAAAGATTTTGCTACTATTAACTATAATATAACGGGTATTTTTGATCTTATATATATATTATATATTATATATTGTATACCTTTTAGTGGTAGTGATATACTTTATGCTCCTATTATTATGATTTTAGATAATTGTCCTTATTTAAAAAACCTTGTTTATTAAGTTAGTAAAATTATTAATAATATTATATGATTATATATTTAAATATATATTATATATATATTGTAATAATAATATATATGAACTATATATATTTGGTTGCCATAGAATATAATATACCTATATAATATTAATTATATTTATATTGTTCTTTAATATTAATTTGGTAAATATATAGTAATATATATTATATAAATATATATATATAATCATTTAATATTGATGACCTACAATACGGTAAGTCAAGACTATTATATTAAAAACACTTTATTAAAAGTTCAGATATTTGCAAATGAAGGTTTTTTCTTTTAACATTAACCTTTTTAAAAGGGGTGGTTTTTTCATCAAAGCGTTAATGGTTTGAGTAGGTACCTATTTTTTTTTTGTATTTTTGTAGGGAAGAGTGCACTTCCTTAATTTTTAATTGGCCCACGGTTTATCATAATGATAAATAATTATAATTATATATATTTATTTCTATATATATATATAGTATATTATTATATATATATATATTATAGATTATATAATATATATATTATAATATAATATATTTATATATATATATTATATATTATATATATATAATATATATATATATATATATATATTATATATTATATATATATATATATAATATATAATATAGATAATATATATATTATAATATATTATAATATATATATATATATATATATAATATATATATATATATATATATACTATATATATATATATATATTTATATATATATAATTTCTATATAATATAATATAAACCATATTTTTTTCCATTGCCTCCCGTTCAGTTCGGAAACCTAGCACTCAGGGGGGTATGGGCTGGTTTTGATGCATTTTGGGGAGGGGGAGATTTGAATTGAAGGTTATTTTTTACTATTTGAATAGTCGGCAATATAGGCAGTACAGGCGAGCAGGTTACAGTAACTGCTTGAGTCTCGCTGGGATTGGTGGGAGGAGCTCTACTGTAGTGATGTTGTGTCGGTTGGTTGCAATTGTAGCATAGGATTGCTTTGATCTCATAGGATATTTTCCTTTGATCTTGTTATGGCATCTTTCCTGCTCAATATTTGTATAGGCGTAACTAAAAATCCTCTTGTTCAAACAGATTAGACGGGCATTTAAGGAAAAAGTCACAGTGTGATCCTAAATAGTTTTTGAAGAGCGGTATGTTTGCACAGGGCAGGGAATGTGAAATTCTTCTTCACACACTACGCATATATCATGCGTTCCCCTGCAGTATTATCTGGATGACCAAACAGCTGGCATTTAAAGCAACATCTAGGTAGGTAAATAAACGTACAAACACTAGCCTGTTAACCCAATTTTCATCTTAGTAGGTGGAAAAGAAGGGTTATTAAAAGTCAGCAGTAAACGAGGATTAGGGTATCAGGCGAGTCCCGATGAGGAGGAAATCTGTAAACGTTAGTAACAGGAATAATTTTCAGCTGTAGATTTCTTAGAATAACAGCAATATCTTCGTATTTCTGTTTTAAAGTATAAATAGTGCCTTTCGATGTGTTTCTTATTTCAATAGGAGTGGAAATAAGAGATTTTTCCGAAGGACATTAAGTATGACAAGATAGAACTTTGATTCTGGGTAGTATCTCGAACGAGAAGGGACCCATTTCTCATTAACCTGACCGAGGGATCATCTACTTCTAAATCTTTTTCAAGTGCATTACTAAGAATAATTATTCTTTGCTTAGTAAAAACTTTGGAGGTACCGGATCACAATAATTAATACATCGGGAATGTTGTGTCAGTTGGCAGTCCCGGAGGGGAAGCAGCACATGGAGTAAACAATTGAGCCCGAATAGGACGGGGGTACCTTTTCGGGTTTGCCCCGACCTTTTGGGCATCTGGGATGGTGATGGCGTGTTAGGAGACTCAATACTGGGGATAGACAAAGGCCTTCCAGGTGAAGTTGAAGGAATCACGGAATTAATATTCGAAGTGCAATTCAGAGGAGTAGGTTCATTAATTTGTGCGGGTTGGGTAATCGTTAAATCCATTAAACTGCGAGACGATTTAAGGTTTTCCATGGTATATAAAATCAAAGGGGTCCCCCTCATGGGTGTCAAACCCTATGAGGTCTGTTTTTTTCTGGAGGATCGCTGTAAGAGGCAGGGAGTCTGTTATTAAAGATGTTAAAGAGGGCTCAGGCAAAAAGATCCAAACCTGGTGCTAGGTCATGTGCACCGAATCACGAACTGGTAATGCGGTTCACACCCCTTCAGTACAGATGATGCGAGGTGTCCCTCCCATAAGGAAGGATGTCATCAATGTTCATCTACCTTTCTGAAAAAAAAAAAAAAAAAAAAAAAAAAAAAAAAAAGAAACAAAATAACTAACATAGAAATTGTGGTGGAGGAAGTGAATTGAAAAAAAAACAACAGAAAATTAATAAGAAAATTGAAGGGAAAGAATGAAGATTGAAAGATTATATATGTGACAAATGCAAATGCACGAATGCACAACAAATGCACATACTAGTGGTGGGGACGGAGGGATGAGCGAAGTCCCCCTAGTATTGGTTCTTATCACTATTCCATGCTCTAGGTCCCTTATGGGTTTTTTTTGTGCTTGTATACCCAGAGCAATAAACCATACATATTTTTTTTTATTACCAGAGGATATAATATAAATATATATATGTATATATATTTATTTATATAATTTATAAATATAATATCTACATATAATATATATATATATATATATATATAAGTATATACTATTATATATATATATATATATATAAAGAAATGACAGGAAAATAAAGAAAGTATCTCCATCGGATTCGAACCGACGCATGTTTCGGACGAGAAAGAATAACCCATCGTCTAAACCATTCAACCACTCTACTTAACCAAAAAATATCGCTTCAAACCGAGCTTTTAATCTGCATGAGCCCCATTGAGACTATCAAAACGTTTTCACCGTGTCTTTCCCTCGTCTTGCAATTTATATAAATATACTGCGCTAACCACAGTTGATTTTACAAAGAAATGAAGACATTATGGGAAAGGAAAGAATGTGTCTCCGCCGGGATTCGAACCGACGAATATTGGGAAAGAGAAATAATCATTCGTCTTAACCATGTGGCAACTCCACGAAGCCAAAAAACAGCGGATTAAAAGTTCGGTTTGAAGCGAAGTTGTGGTTTCATGAAGTGGCTAACGGTTAAGACGATGGGTTATTCGTTTTCGTTCGTAACATGCGTCGATTCAAATCCTTGCGGAGACACTTTCTCTGCTTCCTCGTAATGTCTTTATTTATTTGTAAAATCAACTATGGTTAGTCTATATATATATTTATATATATATATATATATATATTTATATATATTAATATATAATATATATATATTATATATATATATATATATATATATATATATATATATGATCATGCCTATTATCTGCCTCCACATTGCATGGATTCGCATCACATTTCATAAAAGTCAAATATTAAACTGTCTAAGAGTTAAATTTAGACTATACGGAATATTTCTGCCGACTTTAAAAAATTTTTAAAAAGTTTAATTTCATAGAATAACGTAACTCAACATAACCTTACCTAAATTTAATTATTTTTATAATTTTATAATTTATTTCACTTTGTATTGCTTAAAAAAGCATGCTTTGGCACCATGCGCGGTCTTGTAATTGACTGAAACTTAATTGGAAGCAGATAGTTAACAAGAGCTTATATAGATATATAATCTATAATATCTATATATATATATATATTATATATATATTATATATATATATATACTTATATATATATTAGTATATATATAATATATATATTTTATATATTATATATATATTATTATATATATATATATATATTATATATATATGGTAAAACTTTACTTTTTGATCCCTTTCATTTTTCATTGCGTAACATCTGTGCGTACCAAGCCCACTGGCTTTCTTGAGTCGCATGCTGATGGTAGCCCATCGTGACTCAAGTAGCCAGTCGGCTTGAGTACATCAAACGTAGGCACGAACTCCGCGAACTTGATATATATATATTATATATATATATATATATATATTATAATATATATATATATATATATATATATATTATATATATATAATATATATATATATATATATATATAATATATTATATATAATTTTAAACGGTCTACTAACCACATCTTTATCCTAACTATGAAACTTAAAAGCCGTACAACTAGGACCTACTAGATTTGATCGTCGTGCCCTCAAAACGAAACCTAACTTGATGGGATTGTGCTTGGGCCAACACATCGGTGGTCTAACCTAACCACACTTTATATTAACTAGACTTAAAAAGCGTACACTACGAAACCTAACCTAGATGGGATGTGCTTCGGCAAAACACGTTTACGTAAACATTA
>JABUQX010008352.1:52500-73890 GCA_015478945.1 Trachelipus rathkii
ATACTTTCCACAAATTCAAGTTATTCTTATATTAGTGGATGTATTTGACATCCGGCATGGTCCACATTAAATTTAACATACGTTTCCTCATCCGCATCCGTAATTCACAAATTTTAAATATTTGCATCCTCATCCGCAATTTTTAAACAAGGATGATGCGGATGAAAATATATATATATATATATATATATATATATATATATTATATATATATATATATATATATATATATATATATATATATATATATATATATATATATATATATATATATATACAAAGAATGTATTACTTACACACAAAGCTATTTTCTAAAAGAAACAAATCACCATCCTAGCATTCTCATTTTCTCCCGCAATTCTAAAGGCACCAGCTATACCATCTCTTTTTAAATCACCTATCAAACCATTTAAGTCGCCAAGCACAATTAATCTAAAACCCCTACTCACCCCATCCAAGGCATCATTCAGATTATCCAAAAATGTAACACTAACGTCAGCATCACTCTCAGATGGACCATATATTTTTACATTTCAAATTTATCCATTAGAATTCTAGTACTCACAAACAAAATCCATCATTACTCTGTGCATAGGTCACTCATCAGAATCGCAACTCCTCTCCCACTCTCACTCCACTCCACTCCACTCTGGCACATGCACTTTTCACCACACACCATTGTCTTCAGCACTTCCTTTAATCTTTGATTCAGTAACAACAAGCAAATCAAATTTACTCTTTCTGAATACATCCATCACCTCTCTCCTCCTTTCTTTTCTCCTCACCATTTATTTCTCAAGCATTCCATGTGCCCAGAAGATTCATATAATTTCGCAGGGGTATAAGGTCACTTAAGGCTATCACAACCAGGTTCGAGGCATTTTTAAGCATTCCGAAAGTGTGAAAGAGTGTTCGTCGGTTCCCATCATAGCTACCACTGTCTTTTATTCTCCTTCAACGATACGCAGAATATACTCTGTGGGAACTATTTCTACCCTACATTCAAGGATACATCAAAAAAGGGTGTTTTCTGTAATAGCAGTAGTGTTTCATAGCCTCTTTCTGATACGGAGAATCTGTTCCTCTGTAAGAAGTGTGTGGATATGAACTCAAAATGGGTGCACCATTGGGCACTGCAGTGTTATGTCATATACCCTACACTCCAAATACCCAAGGAGAGGCAAACTCATTGTTTCGATAACGCTATTTCTTATTTATCTCTCTCTCTCTCTCTCTCTCTCTCTCTCTCTCTCTCTCTCTCTCTCTCTCTCTCTCTCTCTCTCCATATTATATATATATATATATATATATATATATATACTTCTCTCATAGAGATATATATATGTATAGAGTATATATATATATATATATATATATATATATATATATATATATATATATATATATATATATATATATATATGAACCTATAGTTTTTATATATGAAATAGAAACATCCGTATCCGCATCCTGCATATGTGTATCCGTATCCGCATCCACGGATGTAAATAAACGTCCGCATCCGTTAATAAATTTTATCTTACTCATCCACTATATATATATATATACATATATAAGTGTCTATGCTCTTTTTTTGTTTCTATTTATAAATTTACATATATATTTACAAATATATGTATATAGACATTAAATATATTAAAAATGTTTTCCACTTAGTTTTTTCAACAATTCAATTACTAAGATCTTATGCTGATACTTTTTATTAATTTATGTTAATTATTTTCTTTTTTGGCTCCTTTCTACTTATTAGTTTACATCTGTGAGATAATATGTTTATAAAAACTCATACAGTTCTCTTTTCCCCCCCTCCTTTATTAAATATATATATATATATAAGTAGGATATATCACTGATATATATCTGTAGATAGCTGTGTGGATGTTCTCTCTCTATATATATATATATATATATATATATATATATATATATATATATATATATATATATATATATATATATATATATATATATATATTATTTTTTTTTTATTTTTTTTTTTTATTTTAAATAAAACCAAAGAAAATGAAATTCTCTACTATATACTCATCTAAATCAGAGAATATATTTTGATATTCTTTAAGAATTGAGTAAAAAGTTTTCCAGGAAATAGAGAGGACATTATTTTAAGAATATCGCATGGAACTGAAAGTTTTACATTCATTTCTAGTAATAAATTCATATGTAGATCATACAAAATACATATTACAAATATATGTTCCAGTGTTAATCTAACAGAACAAAAATTACGTATGTTAGGAGGACTTTTATGAAAATAATGTGGAGTATTTAAGGAGAGTAACATTCAGCCTTAATCCTCGTAACACTATCTGATAAAATCTTGATTGATTGTAATAAGTATTGCTTTAATCTTGGATCAGAGGTTTATATTGTGGAAGAAGTTCCCTACAGCAGTTCCATTTCTCCTGCCACTAACTATAACATGTTTTTAAAAATATTTTTTTTGAATTCTTCTTCAGAATAACACAACTACATAGGAATATCCCTGTATTGAAACTTGTTTGGCAGCTTCATTCACCCTGACTCGCAAGATTATTTCGACGACTTGGAATCCAAGTGATAACTATTTTTCTATTATTTAATTGATGTAATATATAGTGAATTTAATGAATTATATAATGTGTTGCGTAGTCTGCTTGAACTTCTTTAATCACAAATAAAGAATCTGTAAATATTGCTAAATTTGATTGTGGTTTACATTTTATATGTAGCAAAGTTTTATAAATTGAATAAGCTTCTGCAGTAAATATTGAACTTTGACTGGGAAATAAAAATTGCATTATCAATTCATCGTATAACACAGACCTGTTTTGTCATAATCTTTTGTTCCATCTGTAAAGCAGATATGATAATTGTTATTTTTTAATATAATTTTATCTTGAATTAGTTTTTTGAATATTTCTATATCAGTATTCTTCTTTGAACACTGAAGAAACAAAAGTCTACAGGCATAGCTTTTGCTTTCCTTAAGAATATTAAAATCTTGGATAAATTATTCACTGTTTCACTGTAACTGAGATTCTTTAATTAGGCTTTTCAACCCCCCATTGTATGGCAGTGGTAAGCCTCTTTGCTAATAAAAATTATAGAGAAAAACAACTTCATATAATATTTTGATAGAGTGATCAAGATTTGTCAATCTGCTGATAAGATAACCCAGCCCCAATATATTTCTTCTTATATTCAAAGGCAAAATGCACGCTTCGGCATCCAGATGGTCTACAAAAGTGTTCTTTAAGGCACCTAGCTATCCTGATAAACTAATATTAAATTCTATTAAGTATTTGAGATAATTTCTGGTAAAGATTATTATAAAGGAAGCAATCATAATCAATTTTAGTCTTACTAATGTTGTGAATAGGTAAGCAATAGCTTTCATTAACACTCATGTTTTGTAACCCATAGATATTTAAGAAGTGGTATTACTTTTTTACATCCTTCTTTTATATCATTAATATGAGATCTCCGTGTAAATTTCTTATCAAAGATTAATCCCAAAAATTTATTTTGCATTTTTAAACTGTATATTTTGATTATTTAGCGTAAGGACTAAATTTCCATCAACCTTCTTATGTATAGATGTCATTGCTCCAGACTTTACTGTTGAAAAAGTTACTCCCCACTTCCCTGACCAGTTTGACATTTCATTCAGAGTTTGCTGTACTACTGCACAATTTATTACTTGTTTTATATGTCTATACCACATAGCCATATCATCAACATAAATGGAGTATAAATCCCATGAAGGTTTAATATAAAATATATATTAAATAATGAGAATAGAATTTGACTTAACACACTGCCCTGAGAAATTCCACATTCAACTTTAAATATTTCAGAGTATTTATCTTCTACAATTACTTGTATTTTTCTTTGCTTTAGAAAATTCTCAATTTATATATTGGCAGATTGCCTTTCAGGCCAATATTGTGTAATTTTAACAGAATATCAAATACCCTAGTCTTGTCATAAGACTTCTCTATATCGAAGAAGACCGTTGGTAGGTACTCATATCTTATAAAGATATCCGTAATATCTTCCTCTAATCTTTTAAGATTATCCATTGTTAAAAAATTCTTCCAAAACCCACTGATTTTTATTTATTTTATTTTTGTCATATAAGAAAAACAATAATAGTTTGAGAATCATTCTTTCCAACACTTTACATAAGCAACTAGTCAGTGCTATTGGTCTGTAAGACTTGGGATATGTAACCATTTTATTGGCTTTTAATAGAGGTATTTGAAGAGATAATCTCCAATCATCGAGAAAAAGTCCCCTGTCTCAAATATAATTATAAAACCGTAATAATGTTGATTACTTTTCTGATTTAGGTGTTGCAGAAAAAGATAAATAACATCATCCTTCCCCACTGACGAATTTCTTTTAATTGTGCCAGAGTATAATTCAACCCATTCAAAGAAAAGGGATTTTTATAAACAAGTTTAAATTAGTTTTTTCCCTATTAGTTTTATATTGTAAAAATGATTCTTTATAAGAATATATACTACTAACTTGAACAAATGATTTAGTTAACTAGAATATTACTGGCTATCAAAGGATCCTACTCATTTTTTTAACTTTCAAAAGTTAAACCAATTTTAGAGTTGTAACTTGGGCTAGAACTTTAAATTTTTTTTCCCTTGTCTCATATTTGTTGTGTTAATGATGTGTTTCGATTTATTGAATAAAACAATTTTCTTTTATAATCCATTTTTGCTTGTCTGACTATATATCTAGTTTTTACATTTTAACGCCGATATTTTACAAAAAAATTTTGAAATGGATTTTGTTTAAAATATCGATAAAGAATATTTTTCCTTTTAATTTCATTTTTATATTCATTTGCCCACCAAGAATGGAATTTTTGGGGATTAACCTTATTTGAGGTTGTTTTAAATACATTGTTAGCTATTTCCAATATATAGGTGACAAAAACACTATTCTTTTGATTTACTGATAAATTAAAGTTAAATTCAGGAAAACAAAGATTTTTCATATACCCTCCCAATCATTATTTTTCCACACAACATTTAGGTCCCTTAAATTTTCTTTCTAATTTAAAATTAGTTGATATTATAATTGGGTAATGATCTCTCCCATGCTGATCATAATAAAGTGACCAATTTAGCTTGCTTACCAATCTCTCATTAACTATTGTAATTTCAAAAGTAGAACAATAAATATATTGTTTTCTAGTTAATTAAATATAAATTATTTTGCTAAATGTATTCAAACAGTTCATCGCGTGTTTTATTTGATTTATTACTCTTCCATAATAAAGGATGATCATTATAATCTCCCATCAAAATTAGTGGTGAGGTATCTATGATTTGCTTCAAAGTTTCATTCAGTTGCCTAATGAATGAAGCATTGGAAGGGGGTATGTTTATATTAAATATGCCCAAAGACTGTGAAAACCTAAGAATATTTTAACTGCTACAACTTCTAAATCTGTACTGATGTTCAATCTTTGACAATTTATTGATTTTGAATTCCTAACAATATCCCTCTTCCATTTGCATTTCTATCCTTTCTGAACATCTTAAAACGTTTGAATATAATATCTTTGTCTTCATTCAAATAGGTTTCTTGCAATCCAATTTTTTTTAAATATTTTTATGTTGCATGATATGTTCTAAAAAAAGCCTATTCATATTAACTCCTCTAATATCCCACTGACATAATTTAAGGTTTTTGATCCATTTTTATGTATTAAATATTCTGGATTTCTTTTCCTATTTATACTTTCCTAAAATATATAATTGCAGCTTTATTATTTAGAGAATAGAATATACATATCTTTAGATCTTTTAAAAGATCATATAAATTCTATAACAATTCTTTTTGAGAAAAGTTGGACTCGAATATCATTCCGAATCCACTAATTAATTTTTTGTTTATTTAGCTGATTTTGCTCCTTAGTTTGGGACCCCTATTGATATTGTTTTTGCAAATTTTCTGGCTAATACTAATTAGTCCCTTGCTCTTTTCTTTGTAGTGTTCTAGCGTAGATATCCATATTAGAGGATGAGTTATTGCATATATTATTAAAAGGTTTTCTAGCATTGTGAAAGCAGATTTATTATCTACTTTATGATGAACAATTTCATTTTCTCTTATATAATGAGAACATTCTCTAAAATAAGAAGGATAAAGATCACTACATTCCACATATTTAACCTGCATGTTTTGCTCACAAATTTCTGTTAAGTATGGTTGAGAACAGAATCTACATTCTAATGTTTCTTTACAGAATTTTTCTCTATGACCAAATCTTTGATATACAAAACATCGTAATGGATTTGGATAATACTGTCTCACACTATGACACAAAAATTCATAGAATATTTATTGTAAAACACCCAACAATCCAAAGATCAATACTATTGCATGAGTTGAAAATTTTTATTTACCCTTTACTATTCCTCTAAAAGATATAACTTTTTTGTGTTGAATGACCTTCAGCAATCTCCTAAGTAGATAAACTATAAAGTTCAGGGGCATAAATTGTTCCATGAGTTGTATTAATATTATATGCCAATGTCACCCTCATTGAAATTGAATTATTTATAAAAGATTTGGCTGTTGCTAGCTTTTTTGTTAGATTTATATATTAAAAATTTAATCAGCAGACTACAAGATCTACAAAATCTTACAGATTTTATAGGCTCATCCTTGATTATTATCTTCCTTTCTTTAATCCAAAAGGATGAATCTTTCTCAAATTTACACTATCATCAGTTGGTTGAATATATAAAGATAAAGATATATATATATATATATATATATATATATATATATATATATATATATATATATATATATATATATATATATATATATATATATATATATATATATATATATATATATTTAAATACCCCTAATGTATTTTCACCATGCTTTTATACGATCCTGGACCCTTGCAGATGAGCGTGCATGTGTTTGACCACTACCGCTACGACGAGACAAAGAGAAACCGAGAATACTTCTACTGTCAAGGAAGAGCCTACTGGTTCCTCCGCTCGCACTCAGACGTAGAGACCCAAACAAGGGTACCGCGCATGAAGAAGAATACTGAACCAAGACCAGGGGTTTTTTTTATGTATAAGTGAAATGCAATACCCTGCAATCAGAATTTGTATTTGTAAATACAATGTATTTTTCACCATGCTAGGATACGATCCTGGACCACTACGCTACGAGCGCGTATGTGTTTGACCACACATACGACGAGACAAAAGAAACCGAGAATACTTCTAGTCAAGAAACACTACTACAGTTCCTCCCGCTCGCACTTCGAACGTAGGGCCAAACAGGGTACCGCGCATGGTGAATAATACCAAGACCGGGGGTTTTTATGTATAAGTGAAATGCAATACCCTGCAATCAAATTTGTATTTGTAAATACCCCTTGTTTTCACCATGCTAGGATACGATTCTGGACCCTTGCAGATGAGCGTGCATGTGTTTGACCACTACGCTACGACGAGACAAAGAGAAACCGAGAATACTTCTACTGTCCAAGAAGAGCATTACTACGGTTCCTCCCGCTCGCACTCGAACGTAGAGACCAAACAGGGTACCGCGCATGGTGAATAATAATGCAAGACCGGGGTTTTTTATGTAAGTGAAATGCAATACCCTGCAATCAAATTTGTATTTGTAAATACCCCCTAATGTATTTCCACCATGCTGGATACGATTCTGGACCCTTGCAGATGAGCGTGCATGTGTTTGACCACTACGCTGCGACGAAGAGAAAATGAGAATACTTCTACTGTCCAAGAGAAGAGCACTACTACGGTTCCTCCACTCGCACTCGAACGTAGGGTAAAACAGATTACCGCGCATGGTGAATAATAATACCAAGACCAGGGGTTTTTTATGTATAAGTGAAATGCAATACCCTGCAATCAGATTTGTATCCCATACTACTCCCCCTAATGTATTTTCACCATGCTAGGATACGATCCTGGACCCTTGCAGATGAGCGTGCATGTGGTTTTGACCACACGACGAGACAAAAGAAGAAACCGAGAATACTTCTACTGTCAAGAAGAGCACTACTACGGTTCTCCCGCTCGCGCTCGAACGTAGGGCCAAACAGGGTACGCGCATGGTGAATAATAATACCAAGACCGGGGTTTTATGTATAAGTGAAATGCAATACCCTGCAATCAAATTTGTATTTATAAATCCACCTAATGTATTTTCACCATGCTAGGATACGATCCTGGACCCTTGCAGATGAAGGGCGTGCATGTGTTTGACCACTACACCTTCTGACGAGACAAAGAGAAACCAAGGAAAATACTTCTACTGTCAGAAGAGCACTACTACGGTTCCTCCCGCTCGCACTCGAACGCGTAGGGCCAAACGGGGTACCGCGCATGGTGAATAATAATACCAAGACCGGGGTTTTTTATGTATAAGTGAAATGCAATACCCTGCAATTTGTATTTGTAAATACCACCTAATGTATTTTCACCATGCTAGGATACGATCCTGGACCCTTGCAGATGAGCGTGCATGTGTTTTGACCACTACGCTACGACGAGACAAAGAGAAACCGAGAATACTTCTACTGTCCAAGAAGGAACCGTAGTAATGGTTCCTCCCGCGCGCACTCGAACGTAGGGCCAGACACAGGTTGCCGCGCATGGTGAATAATATGCCGGGGTCCGGGATCATTGTCTGGCATGGTGAGAAATGCATTGGGGGTGTTTGCAAATGCAGAGAGACTGTGCGAAATTATACATTTCACTGTACGATCTTCGTATTATATTCACCATGCGCGTACTATTTGGCCCTGCGATTCGACTTCAACTGTTGGTGTCGTGACTATCGGTTTTCTTTTGTCTTCGTCGCGTATCGGTCAAACATGCGCGGATCATATCTAGCATGGTAATACGATGAAATTTGCAAATGCAGAACGATGCGAAGTGTGCGGCTTCATATGCATAAAAAACCCGATCGCTGACCCGACCATTCTGCCATGCGCGGCCTCATTGCGTTAATATGGCGATATAGGTTATCTCAAATAAACAGCGTCGGTCGACGCCACTTCATCTGGGAATAGTCTGTCAACGTAGTGTACTGCAAACAGAACCCCGACCTGCCCGATGCTATTATCGGCCACCATTGCCGAGCGCCCTGTTTGGCCCGTTCGGTGGCGAAACCGCCGAGCGACAAATGACTAACCGGTTTCTCTTTTGTCTCAAATAAGCAGCCGGTGTTGGGCAATACGCTGGTAGCGTAACCCGACCAGAGGTGACTACGAAATGCAAATTTGATGCGGTATTGCATTTCACTTGTACATAAAACCCCGGTCTTAATGTGTGATGCCATGCGCGGTACGCCCTGTTTGGCCCTGCATTCGAGCATGGCCGGTAACAATATTGAACGACCAAATGATGCGGTTTTCTCACGTGCTCGTCATGGCGTAGTCGGTGAAACACATGCGCTGTATGTATCTGGCAATACTGAAATTTACGAAATACAGAGGCGATTTGCGAAATTATTGCATTTCGCAGCATAAACCCGATATCTTATTGTTGATATTCGCCATGCGCGGTACGCCCTGTTTGGCCCTGCGGTCGGTGCGGCAGGAAGAACCCAAGCAGTCAGATGTAACCTTGAACAATAATGATGCCGGTTTCTTTGTCTCGTGTCTTATGCACCTCATGAGATATGAGCAACGATAGAAGGTATACAAATACAAGACGACGAGTATTACATTCACTGCTTTATAAAAACCCGGTCTTTGTATTATTCACCATGCGCAATGCAACCCCTACGTTCAATGCAACCGCTGTGTAACTGGCAGATTTCATGCTCATTTTCTCATCTCGTCATCAGCATGAAAATGTTATGCACGCATCTACAGGAGTCATATCTAGCAATGGCAGAAACAACAGCTGAAGGCGATTGCGGGGTATTTGCATTTCGCCCTTGCATAAAGCCCGGTCTTGTGTTATTGCCATGCGCGGTGCCTGTTTTATTTTGCGTTCGGTGCGGGCGGGAGGGGCCGTAGTGGTGCTCTTCGGACGGTAGAGTGATTATAGTTTCTCTTTTTTGTCTCGTCGTAGCGAGTGGTCAAACACATGCACGCTCATCTGCCGGGGTCCAGGATCGTATCTAGCATGGGTAGAAAATACATTAGAGAGGTATTTACAAATACAAATTTGATTGCAGGGTGTGCATTCACTTATATATATATATATATATATATATATATATATATATATATATATATATATATATATATATATATATATATATATATATATATATATATTACTCTCATTTATAGTTTGGACAATCGATTATGAATAATGAATGAAATATGGAACAAAAGTTACTGTCTATAAGAGTAAAGGTTCTTTGGTTCAAAATGAATTAAGGAGATGTGTTAGAACTAATGAAATTTGATAGAATAAATAGGCAGTTCTACCTAGTATTATATATTACCAAATCTAAAAGTAAAATTTATTTGCTGATCCAAAAATGATTTTGTAATTTTCCAAATTCAGCGAGGGTAGTCAGTCGTAATATCTTCTTAGAGGAATCGGCGACGTCTAGCCCGAAAGAGAAAGAGCAATAACAGGTATGTTATGCCCTTAGATATCCTGGGCTGCACGCGCACTACAATGTAGAGAATAAAGTGCTTTCCCCATCCGAAAGAAGCTGGTAACCCGTTGGAACTCCTACTCAATTAGGACTGGAGATTGTAAGTGTTTCCTTCAAACGAGGAATTCCCAGTAAGCGCAAGTCAAAATCAGCTTGCGCTGATTACGTCCCTGACTTTAAAACACAATGCCCGTCGCTACTACCGATTAATAAAGAAATTTTATTTCTTTTAATTAAAACGTCATCCGTGATACAAAAAAAAGGAAGTGATTCAAAATACGGCCATATATATATATATATATATATATATATATATATATATATATATATATATATATATATATATATATATATATATATATATATATATATATATATATATATATATATATATATATATATATATATATATATATATATTATTTTAATACCAAATTCAGTAGAATACCTAAAATACTTTTTCTTACCTATCCCTATTTATACACCAAATTATAATTATAGTATATTAAATCTAATTTTCGTAAGTAGCTTGTAATTATGCATTAAATAATAAAGGGTTGTAAATTAGAAAGGTTTCTACACAAGAAATATATAATGTTAAACTTTAAATTTTTAGCTCTAAAAATTCTTATAAGTGACAATTACGTATTCATAGAAAAGCGAAAATTCGTTATTCAAAGGCTATACGAAGAGCTAAGATGCTCAATTTAACTATATATTTTATGCACCTTAACTGATTTAATACAAGAGGAATAAATATATATATATATATATATATATATATATATATATATATATATATATATATATATATATATATATATATATATATATATATATATATATATATATATATATATATATATATATATATATATATATATATATATATATATATATATATATATATATATATATATTTGTGTGTGTGTATGTGTGTGTGTGTTTGTATGTGTGTGTAGGTTTAGGTGTGTGTGTGTGTGTTCGCATTAGTATATGAAATTGGGAATTAAAAACATTGAAAAGAGAATATTGAGGGAAGGTGGGACGGATGTTTGAGAAATTTGGGTGAAGGGGCGATATCAAGTGTGAAAGAGTGACTATAAATACACTCACTGACCGCTTAACGCACATTCTTCCCATATATCAATAGACGCGCAAAAAAGTACTTCGCTACATAATCCACAAAAAAATAAATTAATTACTTTCAATACTTCTTCGTTCACCCCTAAAAATTTATTTTTATTTATTCATTTGTCTATTCTAATTATCTATATAAGAATTATATTTATATTTTATATATATATATATATATATATATATATATATATATATATATATATATATATATATATATAGATAAGGTCTATTACCTCAAGAAGCAGATGTGAGATTATATATATATATATATATATATATCTATTTAGAAATCAACTTTACATCGGCCACCTCCATGTAATGATCGGAATATTTTGTGGTAATTCTTTTACATTGATCTATATGAATGTTTTTTTCAGAGCCCTACATAGTGGGGTATTATTACCTTTCACTGTTGGAGTAGCCTCTTCACCACACTAGAAACTATATATTACCCTCGGTGCCTCGAGAGTGTGCAAGCTAGAAAATAATGAAATTGTTAGAACCTTTTTCAACTTATCTCTATATAGGTAGGAGTAAAAACAACTTTTATTTTTTGCCTATTTTATTATGCATTACATTTGCTACATATTAAATATTAGTTGCAAATATCAAGGCGTCAAATATTTAAGATTAAAAGGATACATAAATTTAATTCTTGTTGCATTTGGAAAAGCCAAATATATATATATATATATATATATATATATATATATATATATATATATATATATATATATATATATATATATATATATATATATATATATATATATATATATATATATATATATATATGTATATGTATATATATATGTATATATATATATATATATATATATATATATATAGGGTAAGTCTGGAGGAACGCACTAAACACCGGAAACGTATTGCACATATGTATAACAAAAACATGCAAAAGTTGTAATCCTATTTTCATTTCTTTTCTCCACATTCTTCTTACACTGGAGTATTTTCTCCTTTATCACACAAAATAAACACTATTACAGGCAACACGTACCTTAAAAAAATATTAAAAATAGCAATCACACGACTAGCCTCGGAGAACCCAAGAAGGTTTCAAAAAAACAACCCCTCATCCGTCTCTTCGAAATCAACACTTTTTTTTGTATCTCCTCTAGCTGGTATAGGCCAAAGTCCTATATAATCCCACCAGAGGTGGTGTGGAGTTCCCGAATGAGATCCAATTTAAAGGCCAACATACACCGGTACATGGAGTTTTTAAGCGTGTAAATCAAAAGAGGTTTTGGTAAAATAGATAAAGGGAGTGTGTTCCCGGCTTTACCAGTGGAGTTTTTGTAAGATTAATTATTGCGGTTAAGTCTGGGGTCAGAATGTTGGATAGATAAAGGAAGAGGTTGTATATGTAAGTAGGCGAGTTGCACAAACTCTCCTCAATGGAAGAGGTGTGTGATTGAAGAGTAGTATCCCTTGCAATATATAATAAAGAGAGTTACGAAACAATTCGACAAGTAGAAAGAAACTAAAGAAAGTTAGTGAGAGCAAGAAAGTTAATAAACCAAAAGTCCAAAAAGAGCTGCGTGAGTGGAATTACCTCAGTGGAATTACCTCATATAACGAGCAAGCTACTGTTGCCGCATGAAAAAAATCTGAAATCGTCTCAGAACACACCACCTCTTAGAAGCTTTCTTAGAAAGAGAAGTAATATGATCCTTCCACTTAAGATCACGGGAAAAAGAAACACCAATAATATTATGGATAAAAGAAGGTTTGAGTTGTATGTTCCCGAGGAAGATGTTATATTTGTTTTTTAAATTATATCGAATAGAAAGATGAAGGAACTTGGGGTTTTGAGGCATTGAAAATCCTCCTTGCTATCTATACCAAAACTAAAAATTCGAGAAAGATTTGAGGATAGTTGCTTGAAAACCTCCCTCCAAGTGTAAGCTAATTGAGTAAATTACGAAAGTACTGAAGAGTAGAGTCTACGGAATAGAAGTGGATTGGTAATGAAGTAATAGAAAGAAGGTCATTAATGAAGAGTAGAAAGAGTTGGAGATAGAACTGAGCTCTGGGGTACACCACTATTTATAGATTTAGAGATGAACGGTGGCTGTCTACAACAGCTACTATAGAACGACTGAAAAGAAAATCATAGAGAAGGTCACATAGAGAAAGACAGGAAAAAACACCAAGAATCTGAAAGAAGAGGAAAAAGATCAGCAGTGGAGCTATTCCAACGAAAGTCATAATGGCGATGAGGGATAAGTTAGAAAAATTGTGGTGCTTACAAATCTTTCTATGTAAGGATAAATTCAAAAACTTTAGAAAGAGTAGAAGTTAATGTTATAGGACGATAGTTGGGGGTTGGGATTGGTCCTCTTTTTTTCGGCACAAACTCAATTAGTGCACTTTTGTAGCAAGGAGGTAAGGTCAAATTAAAACGACAGAAACGAAATATATTAAAATAATAAAATAAATAAAAAATTAAAAATAATTAAAATTTGAAAAATTAAATAGATACATAAAAGATTTAAAAAAAATTAAAACAGAATATAAATGTAGAATAAAAACATAAAATAAATAAAAAATAAAACAAAATGAAATTTATAAAATAATAAAAAAGTTTGACAATGAAATTAAGATGTATAAATATAAAAAAAACTTGGCAAACAAAATAAAACTTATAAAATAATAAAAATAGCAAATAAAATATACATGTTTCAGATTAGAAAAGAAATATTATAGTTGACGTTTCACTATGTGCCTTTCGTAGAGAAACCCCTTCCTGGGGGCTCTCATACACCCCGCAAGTTCTAGAATCCTTCATATTCAAGTGCTACGTCCTTATAAACATATACATGGATAACAATATTGCATTATTAAGCCAATGTTTACTAATTCAACACTACAGCACCGGCTCCGGTTCCGGTTCCTGTTCCGTTCCGACTCCGACTCCTTCTCCGAGTCCTTCTCTGACTCCGACTCCTTTCTCCATTTTCTTCTGCTGGTGGGGAGAAAAGTCTCATTTTCTCTAATACAATTCATATCCTCTTCTTTTGTCGCCATCTTCCACCTTCTTCCTCTCTATGTATATATATATATATATATATATATATATATATATACATATACTATATATATATATATATATATATATATATATATATATATATATATATATATATATATATATATATATATATATATATATATATATATATTTTAAAATATATAAAAATATTTTTACTTTTTATTTTTTTTCGCGCTCACCACTCTATCATGAAGGGAAAAACGATGGATACACAGATACACCAACCCTGGTCTGCGACGACGTTATGTCTCCACCAGATGGGGTGTTAAGTTTGAGGAAGATCCCATCTCCAGAAGTACCTCCTGAAAGATCAAACTAGCTATACCGCGACAGCACAGGGACGTAGCCTCGTCTTCGACGAGGTTGCGCCATAAGAGGAAGGGTTACCAAATTTGAAAGGGATACGACGTCTCTAAGAAGTAGCTCCTCTTTAACCTACTCTACGCTGAAGATATGCAATCACCTATAGGTACAAGAATTTCAGCCCTTTATGAGCTCTATAACCCATAAAAAGGCGACTTTATTGTTGCTGCAATTCCAGTTCGGGATCGGGGCAGCCTGTGTAACCTCGTCTGCGACGATGATCCGTCATCTCCCATAAGTACAAAAAATTTCAACCTTTTACCTAGTTTTTAAGAAATTGCTCTCCAGAGATCGAACCAGTTGTACAATATGGTAAAACGAAAAAAAAAAAATGTCAACGATAAATTTTTTTAAAAAAAAGAGCCAAAAAATGCCAAGGTTACCTCATATGGAACGAATACGCCATATCTGACTACCCCTCGAGGTCGCATCCTACTATATATATATATATATATATATATATATATATATATATATAATATATATATAGATATATATATATATATATATATATGTCTATGGGGGGTTTATATGTATCTCCTATAAATATATATATATATATATATATATATATATATATATATATATATATATATATATATATATATAAAGTTTTCAAAATGTGTAAGTTAGTTTTTTTCCAAATAAATTCATATATTACTTGTATAGGACAGTGAGGTCTCAAAGTGGGGTTGCGCGTACCCCAGTGCCTCAGAGTGATGCTTGGGGGGTACGCCAAAGTAGCCTCACCCATCACTTGTGAGGGTATGATGTTTGTATCAAGTAGGTGCAATATATATATATATATATATATATATATATATATATATATATATATATATATATATATATATATATATATATATATATATATATATATATATATATATATATATATATATATATATATATATATATATATATATATATATAAACTCTCGCGAACATATTTTATATCTCACCATAAATATAATTTAAAACTCTTTCATATTTTTAAATGTAGGGCTAGGGTTTGGTTTATTTGGTTCATACCTAACTCAGGAGTGTGTGTTGCACAGGGTTGTAAATATATAAATGTATGTAACGACAGTGTGTATTGAATTAAATGGCATAATAAAGAAAACGAAAATATGGATATGATGATTTTATTAATCAACAACAATATTCTACAAATTACAATGTGAAATGCAACATAAAGGTGTCTAATAATGGGTTGTACCCCCCTCTGGCCCTTCCAACTTCCTCCAAGCGATTCGGCATTGATGAAATGATCTTGGAGATGGTCTCCTGCAGGATGTTGTCAAGCGTTTGCAAGCTCACTGAGTGTGGATGGAGCATGTTCACGGGCTCAAACACCCCACAAATTCCAACTATGTTCAATGGGATTCATGTCCAGGCTCCTCGCAGAAATGGCCAGGAGTCAGATCCCACCTGTTGTAGGTACCGTTGACCGACCTGTGCAGTGTGCTTTGTTTGGCGTTGTCATGGAGTAACAAAATGGATGCCAATGAAGGACGCGAAAGGCACAATATACTCTTGGAGGATGTCTTCCGCATACCTTTCAGCCGTTAGCGTTCCTCTGCTCACGATATGCAATGCCGTGCGAGCACCCAAACAAATGCCTGCCCACACCATCACAGAGTCACCTCCAAAAGGAATCCTTGGGGAGAAATGTGCAAAATGAAAAAGTGCTCACATGCACGTCTCAAAATTGCCGACGTCCATCTGGTCCACACATGAGTGTGAACCTCGACTCATCTGTAGTGTCAATCTCCATACGCTTGTGAAAATGAAATCGCAACCCGGTGCTCCCTGATCAGGGGAGGGCCTCGATGGCAGACCTTGTTATACGTACCCACGTTCATTCTGTCGTCTTCTCACTGTACGCTCGGAAATGGGCACATGTCTGACATCACGGAGCCTGTGTTGTAGCTGTACGCTTGTTTGGAAATGATCACGAAGCACTGCCATACGGAGATCTGTCATCTCTCTCGGACGTCGCCCTCGAAGGGCGACTCTGACCATGTCGTCTACGGTTGCTGCCAGTCTCTCTGAACCCGACGATGGATTCGACTGACCGTCGATTTGGTTTAACCCGAGTTGCTGAGCCTGTCTCTGAGAATGGCCTGCTTCGACAGGTATGATAACTCCTATGTCACGTTCCTCTTCTCTGACGATGTCTTTCCATTGTGACAGTCTCTGTCAAGCACGACTTTACAGCATAGGGTTTGTTTTGTTAGTTTGGTTGGTGTCTTGCTATCTTGTTCTCCTATAAAAGTATTCAGGATTTCGTAATTTGGTTGGCTATCTTCATTATGTAATTTATTTCCATACACGATGTAGTTACATGAATTCTTAGTCCATTCCTCTCTCTCTCTCTCTTTCCTCTTTCCTCACTCCTCTCTTTTCATGTGTGTGTGTGTTATATTACAGGCTATGAGAATTTAACTTAGGGATTATTTTCGTCTTAGGGGTGAGCGATCAAAAAGTTTGGAGACCGCTGGTGGTATAGGATGCAACAATTAGGAAATATGTGAAAGATGCTCAGGAATATGCTAATAATAAGAGGCTGAGTCGTGTTTCGATTCCGCTAAGAAAGTAACGGTATTTGAGTGCTAATGCGTAAAGAAAGAATTTAAGGTAACCTAAAATATAATTTTTTGGTTAAATACGTTTCGTATTGTTTTTCTTCATATATATCTGTGTGTCATACCAAACATATCATAACCTGAACTTGGAGAAAGTAAACTTCAACCTAACCTATATGGATAGTGATAAAACTTAACCTAACTTATATGGATTGACGATGGAAGTAAATTTCGACTAACAAAAATTCTTTGGGAAAACTGTTTCATGTTTCGTTTTCTTGTTTTCTGAAAGGGTTAGTTAATATTCCCGAGACGTCACTGAGTCCTGGGCGCTGCCAAGTGTACCATGCGTAAAATAACGACATTTTAAATAATTACCAGTTTTGTATTTAAACTTTTTGTACTGTTCATTCACACCGAAATTTATTGCATCATATAGCAGCAAGATATGCGCAAAGCTTTATATGAAAAGAAAAAAACATTTATATGCACCATGCATTTATATAGAGGATATATATACCATATATATATATATATATATATATATATATATATATATATATATATATATATATATATATGTAATAACATATGTATATATATATGTAAACTCTATATATATATATATCTCCATATATATATAAATATATATATATATCTTATATATCTCATATGGTGTGGTTTTGTAACTCTCGGATATGCTTTCATGCTCTTTCCTAAAAAACTTTCAAAATAATTAAAATAAAGGGAATCTTATTTTAGGTGTTTGTTTTTTCTTTATATGGATCTTGTTTTGTGTTCAAGAAACACTCTTTATTTTCTCATTAAGCAAACTCATATATCCTTTTAATGGCACTTCTTTTTATTATTTTTCAAAATAACAAAAGAATAAAGCTTATTTCCAAAGAGTAAAGTCACGTGTAAAGAATAAACTCATGTTTATGCTTACTGGCCACTAAGGTGTTCCATTGTGCCTTTACAGTAATGTTCTTAAATTCCTGCAATATTTTGTGTCATAAAAAACATGAGCCCTTCTGAATGTAATATATATATATATATATATATATATATATATATATATATATATATATATATATATATATATATATATATATATATATATATATATATATATATATATATATATGACCCCCACTCACAGGAAGGACCCTTTTCAAGAAGGGGAATAAAATAAAAGATAAAACTTCCCAAACCCAAGACTAACTGCAAATCACTCAGGTGGGCTTAGCCGTATGCTTTAATGAGAGGAAGATTGAATACAGAAAAGAAAAGAGGTAGCTGGAAAGAAGGGGGTACCAAAATGAGCAAGCCTTGGGTTCCCATTATTCACATAAAAATCGTGAGATATCAAGGCACCCCTTGTGCTACAAGGGCGACTCAATGGTGTGGGGTTTGCGAACACGTGCCGTTGAAGTTATAGAAAAGTGAGAGTGCAAAAACGTCACATAGCGAACAAAAAGGGTCAAGGGAATTTGAAAGAAGGGGACAGTTTCTTAGTCTCTTAGTTCTAGACTATTCAAATGAAAGGTGGAATCGTAGCCCCCTTTCAAATTTGAGAACAGTACTTTATACAAGAACTGATAAATCCCTTATATAACTAACTAACCGACCTAGTGAAAAAAATTCCCACAACCTGAACAGAACGACCAGCTTCCTTTAGGCCACCTTAGCAACCGTTGTGATATGAGATTTATAAACAATTTACTGTTTATGTTCAGTCAAAGAATGTTCATGTTGTTTGCAGGTGAGGCGTAAGTTCCGTAGAAAGAGTTAACAAAGTTGGGAGGTGTTTTGGGTGAGAAGATGTGATGAAGCTGAGTTTTTCAAGAGTTAAATTTTACAAAATGAGGTGACCACACAGGGAAATTCCATCCAGATCTACAAGAATAGAACAAGAAAGCTAAGGACGAGAGGCAACTCTAGATGAGAAAGAGGGAACAGATTTGAAATGAGTGGAAGAATAGTGAAGTGAGTATTGACATAAGAATGAACAGAATTTAAAATGCAGATAAGAAAATGATCGCTGATGAAAAGTAGAATTAAAGTTAGAGATATAAAAGACCTGTGGGGAACACCATAATTTAAAAAAAAAAAGGAAAAAGAGGTCTCCATCAGTAATTGCCGATATGGAACGATTTGAGAGAAAACTAGACATGAGTAGGTGAAGAGAAGATGGAAACCCAAAGGAATGTGGCTTAGAGAGTAGTGACGCGTGCCATGCCCGGTAAAATGCTTTTGATATGTCAAGTTCCACTACACAAGACTTCCCATAGTCTCTAGAGGCAGAAGACCAAAATCAGTGAAAAAGACAAGTATGTCCCCTTTACGCCTAAAGCAGGATAATGATAATCTGAAATAAGGGAATGAGATTCCAGATGATCCAGGAAATGAAAACTAGGGAGAGTTTCAAAAATTTAGACTTAATACAAGTGAAAACTATAAGACGATAGCTAGAAGGATCTGGGAAGCTACCATTATTTGGGATCGGTTGATCATATAAGGGCTTCCAGCAATGTGGAAAAGTATTAGTATCATGGGATAGAGAGTAGGGTTGAACAAGGACAGGTACAAGCTAAGAAGAATATTCCCTTAGAATGGTGAAAAAGAAATGCATTCGGGCAACTAGATTTCAGACGTTCACAGACCTCAGAATCTCGTGCATCTGATCACCTGAGAAGAGAAGGAAGGAGTGGGAGGTGGATTGTCTATATTGATCAGGGTGGAATTAGAGAAAGTGCCCGCTGCAGAACCATCAGAATAAATGAGTGGAGGAAAGGCATATTTACAGAAGTTATTAGATATATTTTTGGAAATGGGCCAAAAAAACGTTGACAGTAAGAGAATCAAGAAGATCAGCGCAATTCCTTTTAGTGAAAGTACCTTTATATACTTATTAAACGACGTTTGAAATGTATGCAATTTATACCCAAATCCAAAATCCTTTTGTGCGAACGGAAATGGAATAAAATCTCCTGAAAAAACTAGGAAGTTTTTCCCTTCTTTTTCTATTATTTCTCAGAAAATATTTTTTCACCATGTAAAATATTTCTGCTTTGGCAAGGCATAACGTTTCTGAATTAATATTTAAACTTTGAAGCTTTATTTCTAAAATATATGCTTTAAGTATTTACAATAAAATTAGTTTACTAACGCTTTCATAAAAAGTTGTCTTATTTAGCATAACTTAACCGTATGAACGCCGTTTCCGGTTTGCTGAGAACATATCCTGGAACAATGGGAAGAGATGAAATCTTGCACATATTTTACGGGTCATTTTTTTATAGTGTGAATAGAGTATGAGCATGCCGAATAACATCCCTGCAGCAATTCGAGCAAAATAAATATATATATATATATATATATATATATATATATATATATCATATATATATATATATATATATATATATATATATATATATATATATATATATATAAAAGACTCTAATAAGGAATTCCTAAACATTTAAATTACATGTAAAATATTAAAAGCCACTTAAAATATAAAATTGGACGACAGTAGTAGGAGGG
>JABUQX010008353.1:0-7500 GCA_015478945.1 Trachelipus rathkii
CCGCTGCGGCCAAAATTGACCCACGGATGACCAAAAAAAAATACCCGGTTGGGGGCTAAAAATGGACCCCAGAACCTGATATGGGGGCTAAAAATGACCCATTGGTAATGGCAAGGTCAAAGGCCCTAAATATCATGGTTCAAACAAGGGTGGGTTAAACGAAACATCGAAAAGGCTAACCCCTAAGGTTACCAAAAAATTACCGTGGGCAAAAAATTGCCCACGTTCGAAAAAATTCAGGGGGGCGTTAAAATAGGGGGTGCTGGTAATACGTTACAACGGTTGCTGACGCAACGTTTGGCGCACCCTTTCTTCGAAAAAGGGTGCTAAAAATTAGGGTGGCCGAAAAAAACGGGCCAAAAATTTTTTTTTTTTTTTTTCCCCAAGGGAGAGGGTTGCCGAAAAAAATTAGGGGTGCCATAAAGAATAGGGTTGCCAAAAATTAGGGTTCTCAAAAAAATTCAGGTGTTCTCAAAAAATAGGGGTTCTCAAAAAATTAGGGGTTCTCAACAAAAAACCGGACCTTCCCCTAAAAGACAAAGGGTAGGTAAAAATTGGCGCCCCAAAATTGACCCATGGAAGGCCAAAGGTCGGTCGAATAAAGGTCAAGGCCCAAAAAGCTCAAGGCCCAAAAAGGTTCAGCGGGTCAGGCTTAAAAATTCGAGCTCAAAGAAGGTCGCCGGTCGGCGACCGAAAAAAATTTTGCTTGCAAAATGGAGAGGGGCATATTACATATTATATTATATATATATAAATAATACTTATATATATATATATATATATATATATATATATATATATATATAATATATATATATATATATATTTATATAAATAAATATATTATAATATATATATATTAATATAATATATATATATAATATAATTATATATAATATATATATATATAAATATAATATATAATGTATATAATATATATATAATATATATTATATATATATAATATTATATATAATAAATATATATATTTAATTAATTATTTTAAAATTATATATTATATATTAATTGATAATATATATTATATATATATATATATATATATATAATATATATATTATATATATATACTATATATATCTAATATTAATATAATATATATATATATCATTATATATATATGGGCTTGATAAACCTGGTGCGACGAGGCCAAGGATGCAGATTTATTTTATTTTCTTTTGGGGTCTGTAGTGGAGCCACAGGAATGTCAAAAGTACGAGTAAGATGCCTGAAGATATAGTATATATATATATATATATAATTATATATATATATATATATATAGTATATATACTATATATATATAATAATATATATATATATATTATATATATATACGCAAAAAAAAAATGAACTAGTATATAATATATAATACTATATATATATATATATATATATATATATATATATATATTATATATAGATATATATATATAATAATACTATAGTATAATAATATATATATTATATATACTATATATATATATATATATATATATATTAGTATATATATTATATATCACCATCCTTCTTCTTAGGCTGTTCTTCTCCCTCCGACGGCGCACATCTTCATGCCACACACCACCACTATCCTCTCTCCGTGATCCTATACTCCAACATCATCGCTCCCGGACCTTCACGGCTTGCTCTCCACTGTGATTCATTGTCCAGTATTCCAATCCATGTGTTCTCAGATTAGTATTCGTCTCACGATTCACGTTGTTTTATTCTAACACCACCCATTCACTCATCTGTCGTCAGACATATCTCATTCTCGCTCATCCTAATTCCCAACTAATCGCATCCCATATTCCGTCAGTGAGAATCTTACATTTTCTCTTCTCAAATCGTCATCTAGTTTTCCTTATTCATAAAATACCACACCCAATGCATCTCAAAAATACCACACCCACATTATTAAAATCTACCTGCTTTAGCCTAGCCTCTTCTTTGTTCACTATTATCCCTTCATAACACAATAACCCGTTATTCCTCTGTTTATCTTCATGTACATCGAGTTCAGCACCTCATTCCACCTATTCACAACTCTTCTGACAAGACATCTTCGGCACTTCTGACTGTTCATCATCACTCGTCCACAGAGCATCCATCCGCGTCTATAAACCAACCTGCTCGCGCTCCCTATTATATTCCTTACGCTGTTTCCTTTCGAAAGTTTTTTATTTATATCAAGTGGTTAACAACTTGAAATCAGCGAATATTAACATAAATTGTTCTTTCAGATCTACTAATGTAGAATTATGTTTTTTTTTTTTTTTATGTCTGAACACACACACTTTGACAGTTTTGGAAAATGAGTAGAATCTCTTTTGTGAAGCTGAATTTCCCACAAATTAAGTTTCTCTTCAAAAGATGTGGTGCTATCGTAAGGATGGTGTATGAAATTATATATATATATATATATCATATATAGATCGTTAAGATGCTCAGTAATGTCTGTTAAAAATCCAAAAACCTTTTTAAGCTCACGGGCCATATAATCTGATTCTTATTGCTTTGCGGACCAGTATATAGACGGAATTGAAAAATTCTATTTACACCTTAATGCGATGATTGGTGCTGTTTATTCTTAACAATTTGGTCAATGTCTATTCGAATGTTCGATATTCCAACTCGAAGTGTATTTTCAAGGTGGACGTCAGTTATTCTGGTCCTGGTTTTTGATTTTATAACATTCATCTTTGAAAACAGCTGCTCACACGGGAAAGTGCTTCCGAACAGCGACATCATTCTCAAGGCGTGTTGTCGAATGGTCGGAAAGAGATTCCTCATTGATATACTTGAAATAAAAATAAAAGAGCCCCAAATTGAATTTTTCTTGCAAATCGCTGTTGCATTCATGTCGATTAGTTCCATTTGCATAGTTTGTGGCGCATCTTCAAGGGAAACAGTGAAAGGCCTAACAAACAAGTTGATCAATATTTCATTTTCTCTGAAATCGATGAATCTTGACATAAACATAACATAAATTGCTCTTTCAGATCTACTAATGAAGAAGTATACTTTTTTTTTTTTATCTCTGAACACTCGCACTTTGACAGTTTTGGGAAATGAGTTAAATCTCTTTTGTGAAGTTGCATTTTCCACAAATTAAGTTTCTCTTCAAAAAATGCGATGCTATCTAAAGATGGTGTACCAAATTACCTTTTCCTTGAAGTCTCGTCTTCAGATCGTTAAGTTGCTTATTAATGTATGTTAAAAATCCAAAATCGCTCGGCCACTCAGAATCCTTTAGTTGGGAAACAGGTTTTCCTTGGGAAACAGGCTTTCCTTTGCTATCCATAAAAGCTTGGATGGTTTCCTTCTGGTCAAAGAACTTCTCCAGCATTTCCTCTGGAAAGCCAACGAACGTCAGAATAATAAACAACATCCTCATGCTGTGAATATATCTCCGACCAAAAAATTTGAAATTCCCTGTGGTTGAGACCTCGTGATCTGATGAAGTTCACCACTTTTATGACAGTCTTCATTACTTCCTCAAAGCTTAAAGATATTGCGCATAAATTCTGCTGGTGTATTATACAGTGATAATGCATTATATCGGGTAAGACGTCCTTTCTTTTCATTATCAAAGCAACAAGTCCATCATGTTTACCAACCATGGCATAGCCGGTGCTCCATCAGTTATAACTCCAGACACATTTTCAAACTTCAGAAGTAAATAGATTTAAACTACTAATAAAAAACTTTTTCAAATATGATCAACCCCCTTTTGTAGTTCCCCCTTCTCAAATTGCGATAATATTTACATGGCCATCTCTCATAAAAATATTAAAAGTATCATCAATACTAGTGAATAAAAAAAAACTGCCACACTTAGCTTTCGGGGACTCATAGCATTTTTAATGCACTGAGGTAAGTAAATCTATATGGGAAATGGCCTTTTATTATTATTTATGTTTCGTTATATTTGTTATTAAGCGCCTACAATTATTTGTTTTTCTTTTATCTTTAATTTCTTATATAAATTAATTGTCTCCTTTACTTACTTGCGAGGGTACCTAAATCAACTTTCACCTCACTATATTATAAATACACCATCTGTGAAAGGTTATGATTTTGAAGCTATTTTTTCAGCTATAACAAAGCTTGCCTTCACAATAGCCACACTATCCTCAGTTTGTCTCTTGAACGTGCGTCACAGTATGCGTACGTTGTTGGTCTCGTAACTGTTTCTTTACAGCTTCCACTTTACCAAATCAAAATTGACCTTGAAACATCAAAATTTGCAGTATGTTTAGTTTCATAATGCCTTTTTAATTTGTATTCTTTCAGGAAAGCAAGTGATTCGTGACACAACAAACATACCGGCTTGTTACGAATTTCAACAAAACAATACAAATTTGTCCACTTCTGTTGAAAAACACGAAATTCATCACTTACTCTACACTTTATAGCAGCCATAATACACCTAAAATAAAAAATTTTATTTAAAATAATTGTTACACTTTTCAAATAAACAGTCGCTCTCACACGTAATAATACACTATGCTGCAGTAGTGCATTGAAAATTAGTAGTTTATATTTGTGGTAGTGTACGATAAAAACACATTTTGTGTGCTCAGATATCCTACGTCTGTCACCAGGAAGATGCATAAATATCTTCAGTAAGCAAATCATAATTTTACATTATATATATATATATATATATATATATATATATATATATATATATATATATATAATATATATAATATATATATAATATATATATATAATATATATATATATATATATAAAGTTATTTAAAAAATTTAAATTTCTGATTGTTTTATTAAACACCAAGGGAAACAAGATGGAAATTACATGGCGGAACGCCGCGGCCCGCTGGTTGAAGACCCCTGGGCCCTAGAGTGTTGTCCTTAACCAAGCATGGACGCAATAAACGCCCTCGGAGTCGTTAACAAGGCTGGTCAATCTATTGGAGCGTTTTATCATTTCTAGCAGGGCATATTACTTACTAATTGCAATTATACAGAACTTCCCAGAAAAAAAAATATATATTTTAAGCGCTGGTATAAACCTCTATTGGAGCTTTCAAATCATTTTTTCGGCCATACAAACTCCCTGTGTAGATCGATTAAATTTTGGGGACTCGTTAGCGTTACTAACGTGGCCTTTAAAGCGCTGTTACAGAAGAAACTTAGGTGCACTATAAATCCTGTCATTAAATCACTTATCCGTATTAACTTTTCAGACACCTCGCCATCATCCTCAAAGTCTTCCGCTCTCTAAAGCAAAAAATAATTTGGAAATGGGATGAGAAACATATTGAAAATTTGCCTCCAAATGTTAAGCTGAGTAGTTGGCTTCCTCAACAAGACCTTTTAGGTTTGCTATATTAAAATATACTTTCATATATATATATATAATATATATAATATATATTATATATATATATATATATATGATAATGATATATATATAGTATATATATATATATATATATATATATATATATATATATATATATAAAGTCGCACGCATGGTATATAAGCTGTGATGGGTGTGATTAATCATGGAAAAGATAGTAAAAATAAGAATAATACTGTTTAGTTGTTTCTAGATTGTTTTTTGTTTCAGCTCATCCAAACATTCGTCTATTCCATCAACACGGAGGACTTTGAGTCTTCAAGAGGCCACTTACAACGGCGTGCCCATGTTAGGGGGCTTCCAGTTGGTTTGGGGATCAAGTAGGAGTATCCTTAGAGCAGAAATTAGAGGGGTGGGCGCACCAGCTAAAGTGGGATGATTTAACAGAAGAAACTTTCTTCTCTGCAATAATGGATACGATGAACAACATCAGGTAGACATTCTTCCATTCTACACAGATTATATTTATTTTTGGCATATTTGTAAATTTAAATTTTGTAATTTAAATAGCCTCCACTCATTTTCTTTCGAAGGTCTGCGTACAGGAACCATGTCACGGTCTAGGCTTTTAGAACCATTATTATAATTGTTTTCCTTGTTCTAATATATATATAATATAATATATATACTATATATATATATATATATATATATATATATAATTTTATATATATATATATATTAAGTATATATATAATATATATATAAATAATATTATTATAATATATAACATTATGCATATATATATATCGTATAATATATATATATAGTTATATATATATATATATATATATATTATACTATATATATACTTATATATATATATACTAATATATATATATATAATATATATATATATATATATATATATATATATATATATATATATATATATATATATATATTATACGGTAGTATTTTGTCAAGAGGTGCAAAGACAATCGTCCTAATGAAAGATTGGAATTCCATCCCCATCTAAGGAGTCGTTTTCTGGTTGAGTTGTGGTTAGACACAAAGGGGCTCGACACCTCCAAAGTCCCCTTGCTACAATGTCATGGCAAGTCTTTTTGCTGTTATAAATACCATTTTTATAAAAAAAAATATATTATATCTGTTTTTCTGTCTAAGCATAAATATTTTATATGAAATAATAGAATAATTGGGTTATGTATGCAGTATTTATTATTATTTTTATTATTATTATTATTATTATTATTATTATTATTATTATTATTATTATTATTATTATTATATTAATTATTATTATTATTATTATTATTATTATTAATTATTTATTATTATTATTATTAATTATTATTATTATTATTATTATTGTTTTATTATTTTATTATTAATATTTATTATTATTTATTACTATTAATTATTATTTATTATTTTTATTTATTTAATTTTTATTAATATTATTATTATTATTATTATTATTATTATTATTATTATTATTATTATTAATTATTATTATTATATTACTATTATTATTATTTTATTATTATTATTTATTATAATATTATATTATTATTTATTAGTTTTTTTATTATCATTAATATTATTAATTTTAATATTATTATCTATTATTATTATTATTATTTATTATTATTATTATTATTATTTATATTATTATTATTATTAATTATTATTATTATTATTATTAGCATTATTTTCAAAAAAAAAATTTTTGTATAAATATTATTAATAAGTTTTTTTTTTCCGTTTACAGGTACAAGATTTACAACATGGACGTGTGGGCATTTATCATTTCCGTTCTGCTTCTAATATTCGCTATTTTCTACTCAATTCTTAAGTATTTCTACAGATGCTTAAAAAGAGATTCTTTCAAAATTAAGACTGAAATAAAACATAATATTGTAGTAACATCATGATTATATATATTAATATATATTATATATATATATATACTATATAGTAATGATATATTATATATATATAGATATATAATAATATGAGTATACATAAGATACTATTATACTATATATATATATTACTAGTTAAGGTAATATATATATATATTTATAGTATTATATATAATATATATAGTACTTATAAGTAGTC
>JABUQX010008353.1:27500-29181 GCA_015478945.1 Trachelipus rathkii
ACGAGAATGGTCAGAGTCCAATTGCACTAAGAATACCCATACCATCAATTTGTTTCTGTTGGCCGTGACTGATTAAAAAAAAAGGTCGAGTCGTCGGTATAGAAAAGGCTATGTGATGAAAAGATAGAAAGATGTTTATTATTATAAATGAGAAAATAAGTAGGGGATAGGATATGATTGTGAGAAACGTCGCTGTTAATTGCTTTTAAGAACAAATGGTTTACGTCTACAAGAGTTACCATAAAATGTCCCGAAAGGAAATGTTCCAAAGAGAAAGATAAATAACGAATATATATATATATATATATATATATATATATATATATATATTATATATATATATATATTATATATATATATATATATATATATATATATATATATATATATATATATATATATATATATATATATATATATATATATATATATATATTGTAAATTTTAAAATATCATAGATAAATAAATTTTGTGGTTGAATCGCTTTATTCGTATTAACTTTTCAGACATCTCGAGATCATCGTAAAAGTCTTCCGTTCTCTCAAGCAAAAAATACTTTGGAAATGGAATGGAAAAGATATTGAAAATTTGCCCCCAAATGTCAAGCTGAGTACTTGGCTTCCTCAACAAGACATTTTAGGTTTGGCTTATTAAAACAATTTCACAGTAAATTACATTAAGACATTTGTGGTTTTTCAAGTAAGGGGTGAAAAAATATTCAGATTATTCCAAATTTTTCTAAGATTCTTCTTTTATTTCAGTTCATCCAAATATTCGTCTATTCATTTCACATGGAGGACTTTTGAGTCTTCAGGAGGCCACTTACAATGGCGTACCAATTTTAGGGATTCCTGTTTTTGGGGATCAAAAAGGCAACGTCGCTACGGCAGAATTAGAAGGGTGGGCACGCATGTTGCTGTGGGATGATTTAACCGAGGAAACTTTATCCTCGGCAATAATGGACACCTTGTACAACATTAGGTAGGTCTTATTTTATTGTACAGTAACTATGTTTATTTTTAAACCTTTAACCTCCTATTTTATTGTACAGTAACTATGTTTATTTTTAAACCTTTAACCTCTTATTTTATTGGACTGTAACTATGTTTATTTTTAAACCTTTAACCTCTTATTTTATTGTACAGTAACTATGTTTATTTTTAAAGCTTTAAACGGTATTAATAATTTTAAAATGACTAATTTTCTTTTGAAAGTCATTCACCATCTAAATTTTAAAACTATCCAGGAATGGCTTCAGGACTATATTATAGAACTGTTAATCAATCTCTTAATTAATTCTATTACACTGTAGTATTCGTCAAGAGGTGCAAAGACGATCGTCCCTAATGAGAGATTGGAATTACAACCCGTCTAAAGAAGTCGTTTTTTGGGTTGAGTATGTGGTTAGACACAAAGGGGCTCGACACCTCCAAAGTCCCCTTGCTACAATGCCATGGTAAGTATTTTTCTTACTACAAAATATCATTAAAAAAAGTAATATTTCTACGTTTTCCCTTTTATTTCGGTCTAAAATATTGATACTCCTATTTGGATTATTAAAATAGGTGACTCCTGTTAGCAGTAGAGTACATTGAGATTCAGTATAATTCTTCATTAATTTATTATTATAATTATTATTATTATATTAATTATTATTGATGTTATTATATTATATTAATTA